>RJWT010017573.1:0-19154 GCA_004365215.1 Cuniculus paca | reverse complement strand
ATGTCAAAAGAAATCTCCATGAGAGTGAAAAGAAAGCCCACAAATTGGGAAAAGTTTTAGTCAACTGCCCTTCAGACAAAGGTCTTCTATTTAGAACATGTAAAGAATTAAAAAATATCAGGCCCTCGAAATTCAAAGACCCAATCCAGAAATGGGCATCTGAGATGCAAACACACTTCTCAGTTGAACAAATATGAATGGCAAATAAATACATGAAAAAATGTTCAGTATCTTTGGTCATTAGAGAAATGCGAATTAAAACAACTTTGAGATTTCATCTCACTCCAGAAAGAATGGCCAGGATCAAGAAAACCACCAACAATAAATGCTGGAGAGGCTGTGGGGAAAAGGGAACCCTTCTCCATTGTTGGTGGGAGTGTGGACTGGTGTAATCACTGTGGAGGTCAGTCTGGAGGTTTCTCAAAAAGCTAGGACTGGAAGTCCCATTTGACCCAGGTATTCCGCTTCTGGGCATATTCCCAGAAGAAGTGAAATCATCTTACCCCAGTGATATATGTGCACCCATGTTTATAGCAGCACAATTTGGAAACAACCCAAATGCCCATCAATTGAGGAATGCATCAAGAAGATGTGGTACTTTTATATAATGGAGTACTATTCAGCTATAAAAAATGATCACATTGAGGCTTTTATAGGTAAATGGATGTGACTTGAGACCATACTCATAAGTGAAATAAACCAAACACACATGTGTAAACACCACATTGTCTCCCTAGTGTAAGAAACTGAAAGACTCAAGGAGATACAAAATTCCCAATAAATATGGAGAACTGGTTCTGAAATGCAATGGTGCTTTTGTTCTTTGATTTGATTGGTTTAAGTCCCTTTCCTACTACTTGAGGGCTTCATGTGAGAAGATAGGAACAGCTCTTTTGAAAAATGAGACACTATGGTAGCCATTGCTGGTTTCTTGGTGTCCAACTTGAAGGCCTGTAATGCTCTTTTGTTTTATCTGGTTTTATATTACTTTGTTTTGTTTGAGTTTA
This sequence comes from Cuniculus paca, assembly GCA_004365215.1. Taxonomy (NCBI): domain Eukaryota; kingdom Metazoa; phylum Chordata; class Mammalia; order Rodentia; family Cuniculidae; genus Cuniculus; species Cuniculus paca. The sequence continues at coordinate 18,147 of RJWT010017573.1, read as the reverse complement.
TTGTCTGTAAATGTATGAACAACCATTTTGAAGAAAGCAAGAGACACTAGGGTTACCATTGTTAATCTCCTGTTATGTTTTGAAAACCTGTATAGCTTGCAGTGTTCTGTTTTGAAATGCTCTATTATGTTTGACTGTATTCTGCTTTCTTTTGTTTTGTTTTGTTCTCTTCTGTTTTGTTTTATTCTATTCTCTTTAAAAAAAGTATTCCTAGGAAGCCCACTAATGAAGTATGAGTGAACAGGGTGAAGCTACAATTCTTAGGCCAGAAAAAAAGTCCGATTTTCTTCTGACTTAGATGGCAAAAGTAGATCTTCAGTAGGTGTAAAATAGGTGAAGAATTATGTGTATTAGGACAAGGCAAGAAAATAAATGCAAGGGTGTTGAGAATCAGTTAAATAAAAGTGTGGGATTTATAAGTACTTCTGTATCCTCTATCATAAAAAAAGATTGTATGTGGAAGCTCCCTTACTGTGAAGCTAATAGACTAGGAAAAGAACTATACCAGTATGTATATATTATTATAACGTAAATTTTTTTCACTTAAAATAGATTAGTCAATGGTTGCTTCTTAGACATGGGGGAGGTAGAATTCTGTTAACCACAACTACTGGAAATTTTTGGTGGGAGATTCTGACAAATCGGGTAACCACTGTGTTGATCCCATCTTTCTTTCACTTCCTGGTTTGAATAGGCTACAGTCCTAGAGCAGAGGGAGAGACCATGACCCAGTTGGATCTGGCATCCAGGGAGAACAGCCAAAATGATTTAATGGATCTTTGTTGATCTCCAACTCCCACAGGACTGGGCATGTCACAGGCAATCATTAAAGAAATAATGTCTGGGCAGATCGTGATTATTATTATAATCAATCTGCTGCTCTGTAGCAGTCTAGTAACTATACCTTACCAGTAAGGATTAAATGCAATTGACAGATATATGTATTGCTCCAGAGTTCTTTGAGTTTGGCACAGGTATCCTGATCTTCCCATATTTGTTATATGATAGGCCCTATCATAAATTGCTTCACGATGCCATGGGTGTTTTTTTACTATAGATTGTCTCATTTGCCTTGGGAACATAGTTAATAGGAGATTCTCAACATTCACAACATAGATTAAAATTTTCTCCTCTTTTTCCTCTTTCTCCTCCTCCTCCTTCTTTTCTGAGAAACTTTTTCTGACTCCTTCTTGGCGGGCCAAATATCTCCTGTTGAATACATTGCTAACTCTTTAATTATTGCATGAATTTCTGTGCATTAATGAAGGTATTTTAACATTTCTTTTTGACTAGAAGCAGTTTAAGGCCAGGGGTTGGACTATCTCTAAAGCTACAATATGTGGTCATGGCATATATTAGTTCATTAACTATTCCTTCAAGAAATTAGAAAATAAGTGGATAGTTTATTTGTTCCTCTAGATATAAAAAAATATAGAGACATGGGTAGATTTGTGTTGTAAAATCAAATAAATTTTTATTGTACTAGAGAAACTGAAAGAGAGTTCTGGACTGTGTTCCAAAGATTTCACCCTAGGCTCTTTTCAGGACATTCAAAGTATATCATCAGAGCCCCTACTGTGTCCTCTCCTGGTACTGGGAAACCTAAAGTAACTGATATAGATTAAGGAGTGTGTTCATAAAACCTACATTAGAATAGCAAATTTATTGAATATAGGACTTTTTGTTTGTTGTTTGTCAGAAATTGTGTCTCCAAGTAAAGTATGAATTTCTCCAGATGTCACCAGCTCTCTTCGTAGCAACCCCCAGATTGTCCCCATGATACCTCCTCAAAAAATCCAGACACCAAGAAAGCATGATTTGAAAATAGCAGCCCTAGTGCATTCAATAAAATATTAGCTTCCCTGTAAAGGAGTGTTTTATTTTTTTACAAACCAGCTATTTTTGAAAGAGTGATGTATCTATACCGAGCACTTTATATGGTCTATCTCATTTAAGACTTGACAACCGTCCTAGGAGGTGGATAATAAATGTTATCCTCTGGTACAGCTAGCATTAGACGTGCCACAGAAGGAAGGTGGAAATGGAGTGAAACAGGAAGATAAAAGGAAAGGAAAAAATTGATAATTTTACACCTATGAACTATCTGCTGCCACCATTAAAGAGATTGAGATAAGCAAAATGTCTAGGAAGCTGCAGATAGATTGCAGACAGTTCTGATTTTTGCATTGTGGGGGTTTTCGGGTTTTGTTTGTCTTTCTGACACACAATCCAGTGTTGCTGTTTGTATTACTGGAAGAAGTGTTTGATAACAGGAGCCATCTGTATGTATCCTTGCATTTGTAGATTTTTTTTTCTCTGCACAAAAACATACAGGAGCTGAACACATAACATTGTAAGCAAATATACTTAGTATCTGATTATTCATAGCTAAAGTCGTTACAGCATTTTTAAAAAAAGAATCAAACTAAACAATAACCTAGACTCATAAGAATGGTTCTTCAGTGAAAAAAAAAAACTGAGTTATGAGTCATTTTCAAATGACAATTTGGAATTGTTAGCATTATTTCTCTGTAGGACCGCTAAATTTAGGAAGGATTGGTTATGACATAAGTATAATCCAAAACTTTGTCTATAATTTGCAGTTTATTCTGTGCCTTCCTCATAGTCTCCATTTTTGCACTGTGGAATTGTGGAAGCAAGGCCTGCTATTGTTGCTTTGGGAGTTTCTTCTGCCTCAAAAGAGGGAGCAGCTGGAAGCAGCCAGCCCTGATGCAGTTAATGGACAGCACCAATTTCTTGGTCCTGTCTATAACTTTCTGTGCAAATGAACTTGGTCTGCAGAGGCCACCCCGAAAGGTAAGAAGACTGGAAGACATCTGTGACTTACAGAAGGATGGTCTGAGGATAATATGCTTATCTCCACCCCAGATCCATACAGACATCCAGACAGCAAATCTTAGTCCTTTCTGCAGGTGAGGCATAGTCCTTACAGGAGTAGAAAGAGAAAAGAGCAGTAGAGAGTGACTTTCATTAAGGAACCTTGAACTTTGTAGATTATAGAGAGCCTTTAGATGTAAATGCATAAAGGGACATAAAAGAGATGTGCCTTTTTGTATGCAAAACTCTGGAAGTATCTGCCTGCAATCCTTCTCCAGGCTGTCTGCATGATCCTGACTTCTAGGAATCTTAGCTTATGCTACCTACAAAATGGGGATAAAAATACTTGCTTTACATAATTTTGTGAAATTACATACAAATTTATTAAAGTAACTGGGAAAGGGTCTGAGTCACCATCGAATGATAGCTCTTGAGATAGAGGATGTCTGTTTTCTACAGAATAGCGGCTCTCCTTTTCATTCTGAGTAAGAGAACTCCCTTTTCCTTGGGGAAATGTACCCTAATTGATTAATAATTGATCAGTTGAAGCTGCCTTTCCTTCCTCTGATGGCTAGTGAGTTGATGAAATCCTCTGAGGAGCCTATTTCAGAAAGACTTGCTTTGCTGAATCTATGGATAGGCATGGGCTTTTACCCCTTCTCTTCCTGCTGCTCAAATCGCTGTCAATAGGGCAGGAGCCATGGCAGCCATTTTGAACCCGAGAAGAGTGGTAAGAATGGTGGAACCAACTGAAAGCAGGATTATTGTCCCTAATTAGTTGGGAACTGTCCTTGCAAACCTGAATTAACTACTTTTAGGACAGTTTTATGTGAGGAAAAAAACTAAACCTTTATCTCATTTAAGTCACTATTACTGGAGTTTTCTGGTTTATGTATCCCAATTCCGTTCTTACTGTTTTTATTGTATTGTGTTTGTGATACATAACAAAGTCAATCTTGGTGGGGAATTGTTGGTACATATACATATTGCTTCTTGATATTTTTTACTTCCCTTTCCTATCTCCACTCTCCCATCTCCCACATTCCCAGAATCCTTTGCGGTTTCCACATAATCTATCTTTCTGTTTCCTATCATCTTTTATTTTGCTTTTTAAAGTATTAATACTTTGGGTTTCTCATATAAGAGGCACCATGCAATATTAAGTCTTCTGTGTCTGATTTGTTTCACTTAGCATTATGGCCTTGAGGTACATCCATCTTAATACAAATGACTTAAATTTAGCCTTTTTATGGATGAATAGTACTCCATTGTGTATATATAACACATTTTCTTTATTTATTCATGCATGGATGAATATATAGGCTGCTTCTAAGATTTAGCTATTGTGACAATTCTAATCTTATTGATGTAACTTATGACGTTGTTAATAATTTTTTGGGGGGGCACCAGGTATCAAACTTATGACCTCACATTTGCCAGGCAGAAATTCATTGTGTTATTCTCAAAGAATTAATGTATAGAATATACAAGCCTCCAGGAAATGGTGCAAGGAGTGAAAGTTAGGAGAAATCAATGGAAGTACAGTTGGTGCTTAATTCCTTTGAATACCACAAAAGTCAAGCAGATAAAATCTGCCCCACTCAAAGACAAAAGTTATGGATATGTCCATAATTTATATTTACTCCACATATTACATACTGGAAACAAAAACACATTTAATACTTTCTAAGGACCTATTTTAGTGCACCAGTTTAATAGTATTTTGGGTGTGGTGAACACTTCTGGGAACAAGCCTTCTGCTACCACTTTTCTTAACTTGAAAAATACCTCAAGCACTTCTGAACTCTTGTTCATCTTCTTTTTTCCTTTAGATTTTAACTTGAAATCCTTTCTTAACAAGGAATTCCCTCATATCTTTGTCAAACATCAGTGTCCTTACTTTTCCAATTCTGTCTTCTCTTCCAGGTTGTGGGTTCCATATTAGTAAGGATCACACTTGTCACTTCCACAGTCATGTCCTCCACTGTGGTGGATTACCTAATGGTCAACTTACAACCACACCCAGATGAACTGAATTAGCATGGTTCTGGATGTGGACAATTCACTTGAAGATTATTGACAAAAACATAAAAGGAGAACTGGAGGGGAAGATGATGCTGTTGATTCTCCTGGATAAGCTTGTCATGCTGTTTTTCCTGATGTGAACTCAGCTATTCTCATTGTCAAAAGAGCTAGGGTCCTCACTGTTGCTGAGAATGGCTGCAGTTCCCTTTGGGGAGCTGTTGTCTTTACGTTGAGAGTAACTTCCTGGCTCCTGTTGGCACAGATCCTTCATTCTGCTGGCAGACTTTCTAGTTTTCGCCACTGACCTTTGGGCCTTTTTAGTGCAGATCTTTGCTATAGACTTGCATGAGATACTATTGTGGGCTCTAGGCCTCCAGCTGAACTCCTGGAGGACACTACCATGGGCTCTAGGTCTTTAGCTGGACTTATGTAGATCATTGGCATGGGATCAAGGCCCTAAGCTGGATCCTTTGGTTCTCTGGTGCATGGACAGATCTCTTGCACTCTTCTTCATTTGATTTTTGAGTGACTATTATAAAATAATCCTATAAATTATGTATCCTGTATTAAAGGTATTCCCTTGCAAACTCTGACTACAATGCCAACACCCAGCTCTAGTTTTCAAAACCTTTAATTAAGACTTGAATGAATGAATGAATGAAATAAGACTGTTTTTCCCTTAGCTTAACAATGGTAAATTATTAGTGGTCAATTGATGTGAGTAGCCAAGATTTCAGCCAAAAGGATAGAATGGTCAAGACACCAATAAGTTATTCTATGATAGTTTCTGAAAGATTTTAGTGTCAATATTAGCATTGGAGATTTTTATGCTCAGAGAAATAAGACTCCTTAGTCAATTTTCTAAGATGAAACAAATGGATTTTCTGTGAACACTGACACCCAGCAGATAGAGAACTTCCTACCTGCCCACAAAACAGACAGTTATCTCAAACCACTGGCAAGAAGAGAAAAGTGATTTGTGTTTGCTGGCTGATGGCCCATTTTTTCCAACAGCCTTCAGTCAAATAGGCAGTTGGCACAAGAACCAGTTGAATGAGATTGGCTGTGCCTGTAAGCCATGGTCATCTGGTAAGCAAGAAAACAAAATAAAAGTCTTCAAGTTAGTGCAATTTGAAATGAGACTTAGTGAGCAAAGTCATTTTACAACAGCCTTTGCAATGGCCTTGAACTCACTCCATTTGCATGGTTTACTCCCTTTATATATATGACATTGCAGAGAGGCAGACTGAAGGGCACAAGAAAACCATAAACATTCAGTGGTTTCACAGTAGAAGTATCATTTCTAGAATGCTTTTTCCTTTTTTTTTTTAATTTAAAATTCTCACCCTTCAACTGATGCAAGGAGAGATCAAGATACATCAGACTAGTGGTAAGAATAGAAATAAAAATTATCATCTTCTGTAACTGTCCCTGGAAAACTAGCTCCTGATATAGCAAAGAGCTGGCCCTTCACTTCTTGGTCCTCAGTTCTTTGTGCCCTTGATGAAAGAATTCAGTGAAGACACATAGGCAGCTGTGCATAAATCTAGGCAGAATTAATTGGAAAGTAGATACAGAGAAAGAATCTGGGCTTTATCATGAGGTATCTGCACTGAGTTTCGATGTCATTTCATGTACACAAAATTTATTCTTGCGGTTCAAGAATACTAAGGTAGTTATGAAGCTTAATGAGATTGTACTTTAAAAATATACTGAATTGCAATATGCTTTCCTGTCCTATTTTAGATGGTCAGTTTTTCCTCAGGAGCTTGAAACATGTGAGAAACTTATGGAAGAACTTTATGAAAAATTTCTTAATTTAAACCAGGTCCCAATACAAGGCAGGGAGGTCTTTAAGAAACATTTTCTTTCTTGATATCACTGTGGGCTATGGTAGCCAGGAAGGCATCCTGCTCTGGAACTAGATGCCCAGGTGGCTGGGTATCAGAAGGACCATGTACAATATGTGAACTTAAAATGTCATTGTGCTCTGTGGGACTGCTTTAGGTCTCAGACCTAACAAATGATAAAAAATGTTTTACGCATTGAAGTCTTTGTTTCTCTACTTAAAAGGCAACATGTACTATCTTGAATACCCCCATTTTGTCCTTCAGGGTACATAATATCTAACTACCTGCCTAAAAAAATCATTATGGGAATTCCCCTTCCTAGGAACATTCAACGTGCTTCCTAACAGGAATTTCAATTTCCACAAATTTTAATCAAGAACAAGTTCTTCTGATACTTCATAAGCCAAATAGAGCCATCATCACTGATCACTCAAAGTATCCTCAGCATGTTTGTAATGTCACTCCTCAATCACTTTGATAAGTGTCACTGATCTAAAACATGAAACTTGCAGTCTCATGTCTCCTCTTTGTGGCACTGAGTTTTAAAGTCTTTTTATTATGAAAATCTGAGTGAAATCACCCATCTTTGCCCTGATCATTTTGCTTGTTTCTTCTGTGCTTTCTGCCTCCCTTCCCTACATCTTATTTTTTTTTTGTGGGAATAACTTGGATCAAATACTTGACTTCGTTTCATATCCAAATTATTTAATTTGCATATGAAACTTAATGTTGTCTTACACAGTGAAAATGCCATTACACTGGTTACCCTTAAACTTGGATTTGCTTCTCAAGGTTTCACTTTCCCATGGTCAGTGATGGTCTGAAAATATGAAATAGAAAATTTCAGACATATAAACAATTTATAAGGTTTAAATTGCATGCCATTCCAGTTATCACCAAGTAGTCTGTCATTGTTCTGTTCCATATGGGTTGTGAATCATCTTTTTGTCCAGCATATCCATGCTGTATAAACTCCATGCTGGTAAGTCACTCAATAGGCATCTCAGTTATCAAGCTAACTGTACTTGTGTTCAAGAACCTTTATTTTACATAACGATGTCTTCAAAGTGCAAGATTAACGATTGATGATTTGGGCATACCTAAGAGAGGCTATAAAGTGCTTCCTTTATGGGAAAGATAAAAATTCTTAATAAGGAAACACCAATAACAACCAAAAAAATCATTAGTAGGATCTACTATAAGAACAAACCTTATGTGTGTAAAATTGTGAAGAAGGAAAAAGATATTCTGCAAACTTTGCTATTCAAATTGTAAAAGATACGGTGATATCATGTGATAAGTTAACACAGAAAAAACATTAAATTTGTGTGTGTATATACAATATGGGGGCAAAACTTAATATATATAGTGTTCAGTATCATCACTAATTTCAGGCATTCCGAGTTTTGGTGTATACTCTATCCCTTTCAGATAAAGAGGGGTTATTGTACTAGACCCAACAGATTTAACAAAAATTGTTGAATATCACTTAATACTCAAGTCACATATAATTGTAACTATACTGTTTGTCTAAAAAATATTTTTTACTGTTGTTGTATTCAATCCAAATGTAAACAAGGTCTACCAATTTTGTTTGATTACATATATAAATATCTTTAAATTTTCTTAATTCAGAACTGTCTAATCTCCCTCCAGTTTTGTACATTTTTTTTCCTAGTAACTGGCTGACCTATTAAAAAGGTAAGGTGAGAGATATCTGACTGCTTCTTATTTCATTTAACTAGTTCTTGTATTCCTCATATTTTTTCTGAACTAAAAGTTAGATCTAAAATTTGAATTGGATACTGGCTCAATTTATTTTTAGAATATTTCACTGTTGTTTTTGTATTCTATTTAATATCTCATATTTGGTGACCAATAACCTTTGTGAAGATGAAAGTGGTCAGGGGTCCAGTCCAGTGTTTTGACTTAAACAGTGTAGGACTTTCTCCACCCCTCTACCTCCCATCCTGCTAATTCAGTGTTGGCAATGATTCCATAAAGTTCCTCAAAACACTTGAAAAACATAACCTCAAGTCCTGCATGTAACCAGCTCATGTGAATGGCTTACAAGCTGGCATATCAACAGCCTCAGAACAATCTCTGCAGGCTCTATAGGACACTATGGAACTTTACATTAGAAAAATTGACAGAGCTTGAGGAATTCACATGAAATGTATGCTCTGCAATTTCTAGGACAAAACACTGGATATGTCAGTCTGTACATCTACACATAAAGAAGAGTTGGACCAAGTGGAATCTGAGGTCCTTTTCAGTTATCAAAGTCTGTGATTCCAGGAATAGCATGCAGTGACTTTAGATAAGCTGTGTCTGGAATGCACATTGAGGATCACTGTGAACCAAGCAAGAGACAGAGGCTTGTACCTCCAGGGTTGTTAAGTTCAGTGTTGGAAATGCATCAGCTCTTTTTAAATGGAAGGATATATTTCAAATTCTGATATTGTGGTATACATTCATGTTATTACCTCAGTTTGACTTCTGCTTCCTCCATCAAAAGAGCATGGAAGAATCACAGAAAACGAAAGAAGGAGAAAAGAGAAAACCACAACTTGGTCTGATGCAGGCAACAAACTAAAAATAAGGAACATCTTTCCACTCATCTGCACCTTCAGTATCTCTGTGCTCTCACCAACCTGCAGTCTAAAAACAATGGAAGACAAAAGACAGACCAAACCTCAGTTTTCTTTCCCTTGTCCCACATCAAAGATTTTGGACTGACAACTGGATTCAGATTGGAAAGAAGAACTGGAGAGATGTGCAGGCTCTCTTTAAATGCTGGAAGTTTTCTCACATAGAAGACAAATTAGGATCATACCAAGTGGTTCCCAAGACACACAGCACAGCAAAGGCCAAAGAATGAGAGGAAGAGGGAAGCAGAATTAATCTCAGAGGGAAGCACTTTCCAGGAGTAAGCTTATGAGCTAGCCCTAAGGCAGAAGCAGATGTCTTTCCTGTTAGCTAGAATCTGTACATATGGAACTGTTCAAGTTGAAGATGAATGCCCAGCTATCTAAACCTTGTGGACGATTCTGGCTTTGGGTAGCGAGTTAGACTCTTTAGTTAGTGTTATTTGCCAATGATTTAACCCACTCTTACTTGTCTTTAGCACCACTGTCTCCAAATGATTTCACTCAAAATTTCTGTGACTATCAATTTCCCCTCTATATGATTCCCTAGCATATCCATCCATTGTTTGCTCTGTACATTGCCATGCTTTGGATCAGAATAGTTATGTATTGTATTTAGATTTGTCTCCAACTGTTTCATATATATTGCCCCATCTCCCCTCCTGTCTGTAAGATTGCATGCTCCTTTATATTGTAGAAACTGTGTGATATGTTCTTCTTTTATGTCCCCCATGGTGCTGTGTTCATGACTGAACACATGGTTTGTGTTCAATAAATACATGTTGAAATGGATTGAATTGATGTTCAGGGACTTCCATCCAAGAAAGCAAAAATACACTATGAAGGCTTCGCTCTGAAGGGGAAACATATCCAACAAAATTCTTCATCATGGCTTCACTTAATACTTCCATAGCTGTGCAATGCCTTCAGCTTCCATACCCACTTCTTTTTCTCTTTATCCTGCAGACCCTGCTTCCCACAATTTACTTCAGCTACAATAAAATGATTGCCTTGACTTTTACCTTCTTTCTTGTCAATTCATCTATGTTTTTCGTGCATAAAGGAAAGATTCGTGTATCACAAACTTTTCCTGGGGTAGCTGAAGCAAAAAACATTTTTCTTATTATTTTGGGGGGGATAGAAGAGGTAAAGTAGAATAACACAGAGTACATGTACATATACCCACAAATACACATAGACACACACACCCACAACACACCCAGAGAGAGGGGTTCTGAGGTATGGGTCTTGTCTAACCTCTAGGAGTGTGATCCTGTGCTCGTTATCTTATCTCTCTGTGTCTCAGTTAATGCAACCGTAAAATGGAGATGATACTTGCCCTCTGGACCCACAACAATTCTATGGTGATGAAATGAGAAAGTGGATTTGAAAACACTATGTAAATTATCATCCAGATGGAGAGCAAGCATTGTTGTTTTTTATTAATGTGTCGAAAGCAAGCCAGCATTTCCCTGCCTCAGAGAGATTTGTCATGTACAAATTGAAAGTAGATAATCCTCTGCAGATGATTGAGATATGTTTCTCTCTCAATGCTGTGTGCGAAGAATCCCAGAGCAAAACTAAAATCAAATGGTCTTCTTATATATTCCAAATTCAGATAAAGCAGCAGCCACTGCATCGTTAAACATGTAGAATCGAGCACATAGAAACTGAGGAAGATCAATTAGTTTTGTTTGTTTCTGAAGAGCAGAATTCTCATTCAATATTTAAGTGTATATGTTTTCATTCTTTGTTCTTTCTCCTGTTTTTAAATTATAATGCAAAACCCTAAAGCTGATCAAGTAATTTCAAATATTATTTTCCTTCATAACAATATAGGGTTGTTTTTTGAAAGATGAAGAATGGTGGTTGAAATGCTTAATATTTCTGTGTAATTTTCTAATGCATTCAGAAGCAGGACTGTAACACCAGTGGCAGATACATCACACAAGTGAAAAAGAAGGAAATTGTGTAAATGTATAACTTCTTGTTAAAAGAAAACAATATGAGTTAATGTTTAACTTAGATTTTCATAGCCTTTAGATTATTTCTTCTTTATTCCATTTTATTAGCACATATTTACAGTCCATGCATTTTATAGTCATTTTGAGGAGCTTGCACATGCGTATAATATAGCTTGTTTTTCTTAATCCCCTTTCCTCCCCATCCATCTCTCCTCCTCTAGCTCCTCTTTCACTCTTTTCATTCTTTTTGATATTGTTAATTTTAGTTCACGTTTATGGCATATAATGTCCACATTCATTGAGGGTACTAGGCATATGTTCACTCTATCTATTTCCTCATCCCCTTCCCTGCACTCTTTGTCCTTGGTCCCCTGGACCATTTCCCATCTGCCAGAGCTCCATACCCTTGTCCCATTCTAACGTTCATTTATTTTTCTTAGTTCGTACTTTGCCTCACTCAGATGAGAGGTACCATGTGATATTCAAGTTTGTGTGTCTATTTCACTCAACATTTTATTTTCCAAGTGCGTGCATTTTCCTACAAATGTCTCAAATTTGTCCTTCTTCATAGCCAAGTAGTATTCCATGACATACAGATATGACGTTTTCTTTATCCAATTATCTCTTGATGGCTATACAAGCTGTTTCCAGGATTTTGCTATAATGTATGTACAATGAAGTTTCCAGTAATTTGAGAATTTCTTTTTCACAGAACCAAAATATAAAATCATAGTAATCATATTTTCTAGCTCTTGGTCCCCAGATTCTCCCAGTGATGGCAATTAATGAGATTCCTAGACAAGCTTAGGTTGTGAGGTGACCCTGTCCAGAGCTGGAGCATTATTACCTGTCTATTGCCCTTTGCTGATGGAACCTGGTTATAGGAAGTGATATTGGAGTCATTAATAAATCTTTGAAGCCTTTTGTTCATTGACTTTCAGCCTTGTGGGATTCTTCAACTGCAACATCCTCATTTGTGTTGATGTAGTTTTCCTCCACTTTCTTCCCAGGTATCCTCACTTAGAACTCATATCCTATCGTCCTAGAGTTTGAAGATAAACCCCTGACTACTGCTATATGCTTGGATTAAGCTTTCACTGGAATCTTGGAGGAAATCGTCTCTCTCCTCACAAGCTGATTAGAGTTCATAAGCTCTGCTATTATTTCATAGCACCATGAGCCACAGAATAGACCTCCCAACCCCTTGTCTCTCATGCTACCAGTGGACCTTTCCCTATATCATTTTCCAATTTCCAAAAGTAAAAGGAATACATAATTGTAGTCAACACATTCATCAACTCAGTTATGTTTCATGTTGACCCCACACCCCAGTGTGAGACAGTTGCCTTGTAGGCGGACTTTGGCTGGACTCATATTGTACCCCCTGGTATTAAAGCAAAACTATTGCCTACATTCCCATATTCTGTATGCTACTTAAAAGCCTTCCCTTGGCTGAAAATCCTGATCTTTCCTTCCCTGTAGGTGGATGAGGGTTCATAGTCCACTTCTTTCTGTACATGGATTTTGTTCTTTCTGCCTCACACTATAAAACATGATCATCTCTGTATGCCCTACCTTATGATACTTCAAAGGAAAGAATTGATGAATGTTCCATGCAGCTGAGTCTATGAATTGTGGTGAGAATTTTTTCAAGTATCACCTATAGCATAATTCACATCATATTTTTATATAATAGACAGCACTAAATACAACCCTGTGTGTTGCTTTCTCTAATGAATGAAATTTAGTTTGTAGCTTCATAGAGAAGGTTTAAGCTCTTTATAGGCAGATAAGAATCATCTTTAATTTATTTGATATCTTCTATATTCATTTGCATGTTCTTTGAATTAATTAAGTCCTTCTCAAAAAAAATAAAATAAAATACAATGAAGAGCAAGAAAAGTGTTGCTAGCATTGAGAAACCTAAGTTCTCAAATCACCTCTGGCATTGTCTTTATGACTGTGATAAACCCTACAATTCTTTGAATTTTTTTCTGTTTATCTGTAGAAAAAAAAAAGTAGTAGTTTATGTAGAAGGGCACCTATAGCTCTTACATTTAGTGATGAAATTTAATTTAAAATTTTGCTTTGAAATGCTATATTATATTTGAATCTATTCTGTTTTCTTTTGCTTTTTTCATTCTGTTTTGTTTTGTTTTGTCCTATTTTCTTTAAAATAAAAAAAATCCTAACAGTTGCAGAAATAAATACTATCAATTAGAAAATCCAATTTATTCTGTATTAAGATGAAAGGCTAATACTGGTATTTCAATGTAGCCAAAATTACTGCTTTAGTATATTAATGCAGGCTTATTTCAACAGCAGGATGTGAATATAAGAATTAAGAGACAAAGGTGTACTTCTTATTCTTACAGGTATAGGGTCTACTGCCATGGCTGCCAGTGAAGATGTCATTATATAAAGCCCTTGGTAGGGTAATTTGAAGGTATCTGTATACCTTAGGCAAATTATTCAATGAATAGAAGATACAATGCCTTCATCTAAGAAATGGGTATAATTACTCATTACAAGAAAGCAATTTGTAAATATTGCACACTGACCAGCTCTAAACCAAGGTAAAAGAAAAAGTTAATATTCTCTAAACTAATCAAATAGCTAAAAAGTTAGATATTGGTGTAAAGTGATGAAGCTGGTAGGTGATATATGATCAATGAGGTCTTACAGTGGACTTCTACTTTGTGAAATAGTATTAAGCCAAGGGGACTGAAGCAAACTAAAAGGTACATACTCTGTCTATAAAGAACTAGTGGCTACTAATTTCCCAGTGATCATTGCTACATAGAAACAATGATCCGGTATGAGAAGAAGTTCTAGGTTTTGGGGAAGTCTGGACATTCAGATAACTAGCTAAGATTATTCAGTATTCAGACATATTGCAATTGGTTAAAATTTAAGCCACTAGATAGATAAGCATTAGATATATCAAACAAACAAAATGCATACCTTTCAAACCAAGTTTGCCCTGAAGACCACAAACTTTCAACTTCTCACTGAAATTTTAACCATTCCTATGACATTAATTTCTGCTGTGTGCACACATGAGACTTCGCTTGCAGCCATTGTAAGGATAGTTTCCTCTACTTAGCAATAATGATCACCAGGGATTTAAGTTGGGATCTAGGTGAGTGAAGTCAGGGACCCCTGGAGAAACAGAGGATGAAAGTTATGGAATGCAAAATGCAAGATCAGTAATCAAATTTGCATCCTGCTTCCCTGGATGCCTGTGAGGATGGTTACTAAAATGATTACTGCCACTGCACAATCAGGGTCTGTGGTAGAGCAAATTCAGTGTTTGTGTCTCTAAGAAATGCTTTCTTTTACTGTTTCAATTCTACAGATCGTTTTTGAAACTGTCCTATAGATTAGACTGTTGGCTTCATGAGGACTGAGTGAATGTCTCCACCATCCTTGGATGCCCCATGGTGTTGAGCATAATTTGCATATATGCCCAATAAGCCCAAATGTGGTGGTACATACCTGTAATCCCATCATTCTGGGAAGATGGGGCAGGAAGATCACAAATTCAAGCTCGGTCTGGGCACCTTTGCAGTTTATCAAGATTCTGTTTCAAAGAAAAAAAAAAAAGAAAATTAAAAAAATAAATAAAAGTCTGAGGACATAAATGTGCAAAGACCCCAGATCCAATCCCCAGTAGTGAAGGATATATATATTTGAATACTGAAGGGATCTGTGAACTTGATGTATTCCTGAAAATAGCAAATTTTCTGAAGAATATGTGGTATAGCTTAAAACAAATGAAAATAAAGGGAGAGAAAGAAAGAGAGATAGAGAGATCTGCCAAAAAGGTTCTACAATCATAAGCAAGCCAGTCCAAATCTCTAGCATTTGACATTAGCATCTACAGCATTAAAAGATTCAGTTAATAGGATTAGAGGTTCCATTCGACCCATCTATTCCCCTTCTGGGTATTTTTCAGAAGAACTGAAAACATCATACCACAGTGATATATGTGCACTTATGTTTATAACAGCAAAATTCATAACAAAATCTTGGAAACAACTCAAATGCCCATCAACTGAGGCATGGTTAAAAAAGATGTGATATTTTTATACAATGGAATACTACTCAGCTATGAAGAAAGATAAACTTGAGGCTTTTATAGGTAAATAGATGCAACTAGAGATCATATGCTTCAGTGAAATAATTCAGACTTGATGTGTAAACATCATATTGTCTCACTAGTATAAGAAACTGAAAGAGTAAATAACCAAAAGGTGCAATAGATACTAAGAAACAGAAAGAAACTGCTCAAAAGAAAGAACAACTGGGATCGGAAAAGGAGAAAAGGGGAAAAAATATATATATATATAAGATAGCTAAGACAATTGTTCTACTTATTTTATTAGTTCACTGAAAGAAACAGTTAGTGCTTATATTGTTTGATCAATTTGCATGCCTATATCTGATAATCTGAGCAATTATTTTGAAGACAAAAATATGCATATAATAACCATTGTTAATTTCATATCATCTTGTTTTGAAATTCTGTATCATTGTTTTTATTGTTTTTTAATTCTCTTCAAAATTAAAAAAAGGTTCAGTTAAGTACAAAGTTTCCATCTGATTCTAATGATTCTTTTATTTCTGAAATCATCAATGGTGGCTGCTGAATGCAATTTCATTTGGAAAAACCAGTGCTGTTCCTTCTGCCTTTAAGAGACCCTACCACAGACTTGTTAGCAATCTTTTGCTCCCTAGTTCATTTTCTGATATTGCTTCAAATGAAAACGAGTGGCTCTGCCTTGCAAAACTGTTAGAATAGCTTCCAGGTCTATTTCCTTCTGCTCCATTTATCTAAGTATTAATGATCTAGCTGAAGAGCATTTCAATCCACTTCCAGCTACCCAAGAAGTGAAAAGAAAAACCGTAAAGTAACCTTTGAGTAGGAAATTCCAAGAAACAAAAGCAGACTCTGGACGGGTTGAGATAAAGTTAACTTTGAAGTGCATTTCCTTGTTTCTGCTCTGAGACAGAAGAGAAGAACTACCCTGGAAGTGAGAAGACAGGTTCTTCTGGATTTCGATAGATGCCTGACAGGACCACATTCATCATTTAGTTCGCCATGAGAAATGGTGATCGGAGACTGATGTTATCAAACTGCTTAATCTCACTTTCATCACACTGCCTTTTCCTGAACCTTGCTACACAATGTTCCGGAAGAGAGAGTCATACATTTAGCTCTGATGGCAGTTTCTGGTCATCAGCCACCAGGGCCAATCCGAGGTATTCTTTTTTTTTTAAAGCATTGGACATTTTATTTATTTATTTATTTATTTATTTATTTATTTATTTTTGTGGCACCGGGGATTGAACTCAAGACCTTGCGCTTGCTGGGCAGGCCTCTTTATTTTAGCCATTCATTTATTTACTTACTTCAATTTATACTAATTCATTTATTGTGTATTCATTCAAGAAATGTTCACTGACCACCTTCTCTGGCCAATCATACTCATAGTTCTGTTTCCTGGAATCTAAATATGAATAATACATTTGCTGAATGATGGGTGACTGGATGAAAAAGAGACACTCCCAGGCTTTCCCAGTGTTAAGATGGACCAGCAAAGACGTTACCATAGATAAAAGTTGGTGAACGTTACAGCACAGAAGGGTATTGTGTAATGGGACCCTTATGGGGGCACCGATACTGGTACAATGGAAATGTTTTGGGGTCACTAATGGTCTCTAAGAGGCTCAGGGAAGACTTTCCCAGGTGGAATGACCTTGCAGGCAGGTGTATGTAGCATTCAGCCTCTCAGAATGGGTTTGGAAAGTTTGAAGTCCTCAGCCAACAGACAGTCTGCTCTGCAGTGAATGAGAGGATCTTGAGGGAGAAAGGGATGGGCACAGCAGGATGGAGTATATTAAAAGGCTGACCAGAAGCCTGGGAAAACGCAGCGTGTAAGGGCAGTGCCTGTGTGCTCTTCCTGTGTCAGTTGGCCTGAATTCCTAACATTGCTCCCATAAGATGCCCTGCATATTTAGTCTCCTGCTTGCAATCCTGATTGAATTTCTTCAGTGGGTATTTTCTATGTTTGGGGGAAAAGGACTGATATTACAGAAATTGTTAGTATTCTATAGCAGAAATAAGGAAAGTTGAAAACACTAGTATATTAAATATGTGTTCATGGCTAAAATTCTGATTGTGGAATTCCAAAAGTAAAGCAAAAAGTAAGGGAGTACTTTTCAAGAGAATAAGTTTTCCTTAACAACCGTGAAATTATGCTCACTGTCTCCTCTGAATGTAGTTCAACCCTAGCTCACTCACTGTGTCTGCAAACATTTCATGTGTGTGTGTGTTAAAAGCTCAGTTGTTGCCATCGTATCTGTATTATGAAACTAATAGTACTGTTATTATTGGTATTATTAGTAGTAGGGATCCTATTAAATAAGGCACTGTGACAAATTACCTACATCCATTGTTTCACTCAATTTTCAAAACCAAGATTTAGGGTAATGAAGCAAGATGACTAGAAATTGTAGTTTGGCTCATCGAGGAAAAGTTTTGAGAAATGTTATTCCAGGAATTAAACCTACATTAGAACTGTTAGGTAAAATATTTTAAAAACATGATATTTGACATTATATGGAAATTATCATCCATGTATTGATATAACTAGAAGGATATAGATTCATTCTTAAGCTAACTTATTATTAGAGATGTTCAGGTAAGCAGTGCATAGTACTCTTCTGACATGGTCATAATTCTGATGACTTTCTTATTACATTGCAAACCATGGCACTACGCCCTTAGGAAGAAAAACACTGCTCTAATGTCTATCC
>RJWT010017572.1:0-19283 GCA_004365215.1 Cuniculus paca | reverse complement strand
AATTCTAGATATAGCTCCTAAGATAAAATGAAAAAGATGCTGGGCCAAAAGCATTTGCATTCTTTTGAGACAATTTTTTGTTCCATCTTTGATTCTCTCTCTCTCTTTCTTTGCAATGCTAATCGAAGTCTGGACCTTGCACTTGCCAAGAAGGCTCTTGTGCTGCTGAGCTGCAACCGTGGTGCCTAGTTTTCTCATATACCTGAAAGGGAACAGTTTAGTCATTGGTAGAAATTTAGACACAACACATGCACAAGCAAAAATAATTCAGGCAGACAAAGAGTTATTTAGTATTCATCAACAAAGATAATTCTTTTGACATGTACAGCACCCCAGGAAATTTCAAGACTGATTTTAATTCCTCATTTTAGATATTTCCTCTATTTTCCCTCCTTTTTCTTTGGACATTTCTGAATAAGTGCATCCCTGTAGCTGCCATTGAGAGATAGTAAGCTTGAGTACATGGGATGGTAGTCATTTGTGACCCAATTAGAGATTTAGAATCATAATGGACTTATATCTTTTCTCTTCCCAGGGTACTTGGAAATTTGACTTAGAGTGTCATCAAAAGTATGGAAAAATGTGGGGGTGAGTATTTTGGAAACTTCCATCTGGTAGACCTGTTAGAATGAAGCACTCACTGCATGAAGACAGTGTCACGCTAGAACTCTTGGGATGCAGTTGTGTACTGTGAGTCTTGTCTTGCTGGAGTCACCCACATCTTCAGGTTCATAGCTTGAACTAGGCTGAAACTTGTGTGTTATGACTTTTCTGCAGGCTTTGATGATTCAGAAACTCTTAGCTTCACTTTCTGTGCAGTGTTTGGTCATTCTCCTCTTAACCACTTTCCCTTTCTTAGTTCCTGTTTAATTACATAAGAAGAACTAGGGTAGGGGAAGGGGAAAAGAAGGAAGGGAAAAGGGAAAAACGATAAAAAAGATAAAATGGAAACAAAGCTTTGCAAATAGGGAGAAGAAGCTGGGTTGAAGAATGGAGAGGGAATTGGGAAAAATAGAGAAATCAAAATATATCATGTACACGTACAAATTCCCTATGATAAGTATGAGCACCTAAATAATATCTCAAATGTACTGGTAAGCTTAATTTTATAAAAAAAATTACATAAGGTGCATTATATCAGGCCCTGTTTTATATGTTCATAAATGTATTGCATTACCTCCTTCTTTGATTATAAAATCCAATACTCCAAACATTTCTATATAATATTTGCCATGGAAAGATGGTCTAGGATTATCGGTATACAGATTGGGAAATGATTCTTGCCTGGATTCTTTGATATTTCTTGTGCATGTGCATAGACTTTTGGGTTTCTTTTTTGTTTTCTCTTTCTCTCTTTCTCTCTTTCTCTCTTTCTCCCTTTCTCTCTTTCTCCCTTTCTCCCTTTCTCTCTTTCTTTCTTTCTTTCTTTCTTTCTTTCTTTCTTTCTTTCTTTCTTTCTTTTTTCTTTTTTCTTTTTTTGAGACATGATCTTCGTATGTAGTTCAGGCTAGCCTTGAACTCACTGTGTAGCTTAGGATGTCCTTGAACTTATGAATCCTCCTTCCTAAGCCTCCCAATTGTTGAGATTAAAGATGTGTGCCACTATGTCCAACTTTTGGATTTCTTTCGAATTTTGATTTCAACCCAAGACTTTTCAACTGAAGTGTACCCATATATTTCCCCATCTAACTATTTCTATTTGCTTTGAAGAAGTCATATAGCTTATTTTATTTTATTTTATTTTATTTTATTTTATTTTATTTTATTTATTTTTTGGTACAGGAGACTGAACTCACAATCTTGTGCTTGCCAGGCAGGCGCTTTGCTGCTGAGCTATATCCTTGGCCCTTATTTTATTTTTGGGACTAAGTTTCACTATGCAGTTCAGGCTGACCTTGAACTCACTTTGTAGCCCAGACTGCCCTTGAACACACAGCAATCCTCCTGCTTCGGTCTCCCAAGTGCTGGGATCACAGATGTGTGACACCACACCTGGCTCACATAGCATATTTTAAAAGCATGTATTGCCATGTGACTTATGTCCTTAGTGATTCTGTATGGAGGCCCAAGCCACCTACAGCAGCAGTTCCCCTTCAGAGCTACAGGAGGTTAAATGAGAGCAATGGAAGGAGTGCAATCATGTGCTTTTGTGCGATTTTATCTCTTCCAACCTTTTCACGTTTTCTCATCAGTCCCTAGCAACCACTGGGTTCCCCATAGTGTTCTGTGTATTGGCATGGCTCCCAAAGACATTACTGTCCATTGGTAAGTGCTTGTAGCACTGTATCTCCACTGGTCCAACTACAAGGGTCCTTTGCAACATTTAGTACCGTGAGCACTTGAGAGTTTAACTTTCCATTGATTTAATATTATTTTTGATATTAAAATATTATAAAACTGGGAAAATTTTGGGGAATAACATAGGCAGTACTTAAATACATGACTTCTGAACTTAACAAAAGTACCAAATTATTTCTATCCATGATCTCAAGAGACTTTCTTTGCTTTAGTCTTCCTCCCCTGCTTGAGTTACATTATTCTTCATTTTATGAAGACTCCAGTGCCTTCTGTGGTTAGAACTCTGCTGCGTATCATACTCTCTAGGTGCTAACATTGCTGTGTATTGAACAACAGGTGGGAGGCTTATGAAATGTTAGGATTAAATTCTGGATTCCCGCAAAGGCTCCAGCTGCAGAATCTGTATTTTTTGGTTTAGACAGCTCTGTTTTCTCAATACAGGATATTTGATGGTAAACAGCCTTTGTTGGCTATCATGGATCCAGAAATGATCAAAACAGTGCTCGTGAAAGAATGCTATTCTACCTTTACAAACCGGCGGGTAGGCACCTACTTTTTAAAAAAGTGAACTTTTGTGTATTATCATTAAATTAAGTTTTTACCATGAAGTAATGATAGAGTCAAAACAAGCTGTAATACATTTCTTCAGTATTTTTTTGCTAACTGTAATGTGTGGCATAAGTATAAAAATGACATAATCCTCTTAATAGAGTCACAGGAAATTTACATTTATCCAATTCACAGAGCATACTTACATTTCCTGTTTTATGTGCCCTTGAGTGTGTGTGTATGCACGTGCATGTGTGTAATGGCCAGCACAGTTAAGAAACAATTCTGTTCCTTTACCACAAATCCTCTTCCTTGTCTTTTATAGTCACCATGTGTAGGTTGTCTTTTCTCTTAATGGTTGTTTTTTACTTTTTGCAGTACTTGGAATTGAAGTTAGGGCCTATGCACTGAGCTACATTTCCAGTTCATTTTTAATTTTTAGATTTTGAGTTAGGGTCTTGTTAAGTCACTAATTTGTGCAGGTGGGGCTTGAATATCTGATTCTTCTACCTTGGCCTTGCAGAGTGCTGAGTTTACAGATATGTGTCACCACACTCAGCTTAATAGGTTCTTTAACAGAGAAAAGTTTTTTTTAATTTTAAGGAGGCCAATTTATTCATTTGTCATTTTATAGTATGTGTTAGGTATAGTGTTTAAATCATGGTTCTTTTTTTTGGCCATAGCTGTCCACTTGTTTCAACACCTTCGTAAGGAAACCTGTCTTCCTTCCTTTGAATTCTCTTTGTATCTTTGTTAGAAACCAGTTGTGTCTCTTTGTGTAAGTCTATTTCTCTTTGTCTATTTCTTCTATTCATCTTTGGTTCTCTACCACATTGCCTTGATCATTGCAGCTACATAGTAAGTCAGAACATCTTGGAGAAGGAGTCCTCCTTTTTAATATTTTTGTGGATTTTTTTAGCTCATGTGGCATATTTTAAAACCATGTATTATCATGTAGACTTATATCCTTAGTGGTTTTGCAGGGAGGCCAAGCCACCTACAGCAGCAATATTCTTCAGAGCTACAGGAGGTTAAATGAGAGCAATGGAAGAAGTGAAATCTTGTGTTTTTGTGCTAAAACACATGAGAGAAGATTTTATTTCTTCCAACTTCTTCATCCTTTCTCATCAGTCCCTAGGAGCCACTGGGCTGCCCATAGTGTCTGTGAGTTGGCATGGCCTGAAAAGGCAATACTGTCCATTGGTAAGGGCTTGCAGCACTAGATCTCCACTGGTCCAACTCCAAGGGTCCCTTACCCTGTACCTTTTCACCCAAATTCAGAATATGCTCATATGTTTACAAAATTCTTGGTGAGATTTTGATAAAAACCAAGTTAAATCTCTTGTTAAACATGAAGGACAATCTCTCTTGTTATCATGTTCAACTTTCCCATCCATGAATACAGGATGCCTCTTTACTTGAAGTTTTTTGGATTTATTTCATCAACATTTTCTAGCTCTTAGCATAGAGAAGCTATGTATATTTTTGCTAGACATAAATGAAGCTTAATGCAAGACTATAATGTGTTTAAATTTTCAAAATTTTTATAGCAAAAAACCACATTGCCATGATTCCCCTTCAAACACTGTTCACTCTGAGCACACTTATTTTATCATTCTTATCACTTTCTGAATCAGTTTTGGAAGTACATTTTCTTCAGTGTTTTTAGTTGTTCTGTTGTGGCTGCCTCAATGTCCCAAATTGATTTGAAAGTTTTACTTTTCAAAGGCTATTTTGACCTTTGGGAAGGACCACAAATTGCATGATGCCAGATCTGGTGAGTAAGGTAGATGAGGACACACTACTGTGTTTTTACAAACCTGTCTCTCTATTTGCTGGCACTTGGCAGTGGCATTCATCATATTTTTTATCACTGGGTTATTAATGACAGTTTGTCTTTTCCTGTAGTACATTAAAAATGTAAATATTCACCCTATTTTTCACCTCTTGCTTGCAAAGTGTTTCTTTTCCTTTGGAGTGTTTATAAGTGAATTTTGAAAAATATTTTCACATATTATTGTTGTATACAAATGCAATTAAATTTTGTGTTAACCTTGTAGCCTAAGGTCAACTCTTGTAACATATGGAAAACTTGTTTTATATATTCTTTGAGATCTTCTACATAGACTACAATGTTGCATGAAAATAAGCACATTTCTACTTTTTGTAGTCTGTATGCCATTTCTTTTGTTTTCTTGCTTCCTTGCTTTAGATGGGGGTTTCATGATGGTATTGAATAAAAACAATTAGAGCAGATGTTTTTGAATTCTTACTGATCTTGAGGGGAATCATTCAACCTTTCACCATCAAGTGTGAGGATAGTGGAAACTTTAGTGCAGATTTTCTTCATCAAGTGGAGGAAGCTTTCCTTTCTTCCTGGTTTGCTGAATTTTGATCATAAAGGGTGTTAAGAGATTTCATTTTAGAACAAAATATAGTTATGGAAGAAAGTTTTAAGCAAGTAGATAGAATTATCTACTCTTTTTCAGGTCTCCTTGTATAAATAGTTAAGGAAAAATGGTTTCCATGTAATTGCATTATTTCTTTAGAAAATAAATATATCCCTCATCCTTTAAGTATTAGCGACAATTTTTTAAAATCACCACATCAAGACTTTTATTTTTTCAGAATACACTGCTGTAGATACAGTCAAATGCAGATTTGGTCTGAGGCAACAAGATACAGATTGCCAAGGAATCTGGTATCTGTCATAAATCCATTTTTACTCTGCACAACCTTGGAGGACATAGGAGGTCTTATTTTTGTCTATTAGCTCCTGAAATAGAGTTTCTCCACTAAGACAGCATTTGCATTCAAAAAGAGACCAAAATATAGAGGTTAAAGTCTATACCATGTGACTGAATGACCAGTAGATACCAACAGGAGGCTAGGCTATTTTGATGATTTTTTATTGAGCATCTAGCATGGTGCCTACCTCCTACTAGACGGTCACTAAATATATGCTAAATAAGTAATGTTTAAAATCTTTCATATAGCTAGAGTGATCCCCACCCTTATGTGAAATAAACTGTGTTTGGTTTTGGATTCTAGTCTTTTGGTCCAGTGGGCTTTATGCAAAAAGCTGTCTCCATAGCAGTAGATGAAGAATGGAAGAGGACACGAACAACGATGTCTCCAACTTTCACAAGTGGAAAACTCAAGGAGGTACTAAAACCGGAAGTCTTGTAATTAGAAACTTAGAAAATGAGTCTGGATACAGACAGTAGATTGTAATCTTTTTCTAGGGGTAACTTTCTGAGCTTGAGCTTCCATTAATAGCTTTTTGTTCTAAAAAAGATATTGTAAGATTGCTCATAAATGTCACTATTTCATCCTTGGGAAAGTCATGTCCTCTCCGATTTGAGTCCCCATATTTAACTATGTCTGTGTTGTGTCTGGCATTTAGATGTTCCCCATCATTGAACAATATGGAGATGTGTTGGTGAAGAACCTTCTGCGGGAAGCAGAGAAAGGCAAGCCTGTCCCCATGAAAGAGTGAGTAATAGCACAGCATATAAATGAACTCCCACTTCTTGCTGTATATATAGCCAAAAGAGAGCAAAAAGGTGCTAATTTTAATTGTCTACATCTTTCCCTACTCAGTATCTTAGGGGCCTACAGCCTGGATGTGATCACTGGCACATCATTTGGAGTGAATGTTGATTCCCTCAACAAACCAGAAAATTCCTTTGTGGAAAAAGCTAAGAAGCTTGTAAGATTTGATTTTTTGGATCCAAAAATTCTTTCAGTGGGTAGGTAATATATTTCTTCTCTTTCTGTCTCTTCTTCCTTCCTTTTATTATAATGGCTTTATTTGAAAGATAATTCACCTGCTTAAAATGTACAACTGAGTGTTTTTTATATATTCAAAGACATTTACATTCATTGACATTGTCAGTTATAGAACTTTTCCATCAACTGAAAAATATTGTACTCTTTTCAATATCAATCTCCAATCACCCTTGCTCTGAGCAAACTGTAATATGCTTCCTGTTTCTGTGAATTTGCCTATTTTGGACACTTTGTATACATGGACTCATACCATGCATGGTCTTTTGACAGTGCGTTATTTCATGTGGTAGGATGTTTTCAAGTGAAATATGTATCATTACTTGATTTTTAATGAACAAATGGTATTCTGTTCCATAGAAATAACGCATTATCAGCTAATGGACATTTGAGTTATTTTCACATTTTGACTATTTTAAATAGTGCTGTTATGAATATCACATGCAAGATTATGTCTGAACATTTGTTTTCAAATTTTCTGGGTGTGTGTTTAGCAGTGGGACTGCTTAGTTATAAAGTAATTCAGTGTTTATGCTATTAGGGAACTGGCAAATCATTTTCCACAATTGGAAGCACTTTGTCTTCTCATTAGGGATTCCTGAAGATTCCCATTTCTCCCCATGCCATCCAATTCTTGGGTTTTCCAAGTGTTTGTTTATAGCCATTGTAGTGGTACAAATTGTGGTTTTTATTTGCATTTGTCTAGTGTTACTTATTTTATGTAACATGACTTTTCCTTTTATTACGAGTTTCATTTAAAAGTCCATTTCCATATCTAAGGTCATGAAAATTTCTTTTCCTGTTTTTCTTCTAAGAGTTAACATTATAATAGCTCTTGTGTTTGTATCTTTGATGCATTTTGAGTCAGAATTTTTTTTCAGTTGAGGTAAGCATCCCTCTTTATTCTTTTGCATATACTGACCAGGCTTCCCAGTGTCCCTTGTTGAAAAGGCTACTTTTTCCTATTCAATGGTCATGGCACCCTTCTCAGAATTCAGTGAACCATAGACACATGACTTTATTTCTGAATTCTATTCCACTTACCTACATGTCTTTTTTATGCTAGTAACACATTGCCTTGATAATTGCAGCTCTGTGGTAAGTTATGAAATGAAGAAGTGTGATTACCACAACTTTATTCTTACTTTTCAAAATAGTTTTGAGTCTTTGAAATTCTACATAAATTTTTCAGATCAGCTGGTCATTTTCTACTAAGAAGACAGGTGTGATTCTGACACAGAATACAATAAATCTGTAGATCGATTTAAGTATTGCCATTTGGACAATATGATTTCTTCTGATCTATTCATGTGGGATACTTTTCCATTTATTTAAGTCTCTAATTTTTTTGATGGTGTTTTATAGTCTTAAATATACATGTCTTTTTAAAAAAGTTTTTTATTTTGTAATGTTTTCAAAAGTTTTTATAAGTTTTTGAAGGCTTATATTCTTGTTAAATTTGTTGGTATTTTTTGGTTTTTACAATTGAAATTATATACACAATCTTCTTTGAGATTGTTTATTATATTGTATAGAAGTATAATTTACTATTGTATATTGATGTGGTATACTAAAATGTAGTTGAACTTGTTTTTTAATTGTAATAGGTGAATACAAATGATGAGAGAGACATTCTTGTCTTATTCCTGATCTTATGGGGAAAACTTTATTTCATTACGTATGGTGTTAGGTCAGGTTTTCATAGATGCCTTCATCAGATTGATAGAATTTCCTTCTATTGCTAGTTTGTTGACTAATTTGATTCCAAATGGACATTGAACTCTTGTCAAGTGATTTTTTTCTGCATTGCTTGAGATACTCCTGCAGTATTTGTTTCTTATTCAATTGATATTCTGTGTTACATACCCTTAGGTTGCTGGGATAATCCCACCTGGTTATTGCATATAATTCTTTTTATGTGTCAGTGGATTGTATTTCTAGTGCTTTGTTAAGATATTGTGCATCTCATCTGTATTTATAAGATATATTTTTATTTAAGCTTCTTTTTGTGCTATGTTTTTCTAGTTTTAGAATCAGAATAATCTTGGATTTATACAATGAATTTGGAAGTGTTTTCTACTCTTCTAAGTTTTAGAAGTGTTTGTTGAGGAAAGGTACTGGCTCTTTAAATATCTGGTAGATACTACCCTGGAAACCACCTGGATCTTTTTCGTTGTGGATGGTGTTTGACTGCAAATTCAATCTTTTCATGTTATAGATTTATCATTTGCTATTTCTTTTTTATTAATACATGCTTGTAGTTTATAATGCTTACATTATTTGTGTAGAGTTGGTACATGTACATAGCACATCTCAACTTTTTTTAGTCCCTTCCCTCCTATCCCTCCCGTCTCACTATCTCTCAATCCCCTTACCATTTGAGAAAGATCTATCTCTCTACTTCCTATTATCTATGTTTTATTTTGTTCTTTACTTATAGTTTGGGTTTCTCATATAAAAGAATATTTTCTATTTCTGTAAGAGTCATTTATAAGTAAATTTTATGCCTGATAAGGAATTTCGTCCATTTTATCTAATTTGTGCAATTTTGGTAGCAATATAATTGTTAATAGAATTTGATTATAATACTCCTCTCTCCAATGAGACATGGTCTAGCTAAGTTACTCAGGCTGGGCTTAACTTGTGATCTTGCCTCAGCCTCTCAAAGTGTTAGAATTACGGATGTGAACCACCATGCCTGACTGGAAGCCTTTTAAAAAAGTGTTAGATGTTAGGTGAAACAGGTAATTTCCCCTGTTTCATTTTGAATGCTAGTTACTTAAGTCATTTGTTTTCTTTTCTTGGTGAGTTTACGTAGAGACTTGACATTTTTAAGAATCATCTTTTGGTTTCATCGATCTTTTTATTGTCTGGTTCATTAGTTTCCAGTTTGTCTTCATAATTTTCTTCCATTTGCTTTATCTGTGCTTTGCTATTTTTGTTGTTGTTGATGTGTGATATTTGAGCATTCTCTTTGGAGATCTTTAAAAAATTTTCAGGGATAAACTTTCCTGTGAGTACTACTTTGCATCCATCTCACAATTCTCATTGTCCCTTTGAGTTCTTTGTCTCTTTTGATTGTTTTGGACTGTTTTAATTTCCACATATTTGTGAATTACTGATTTTATTTGTGTTCTCGATTTGTGATTTCATCTTACGGTAGCTGGAAGAATATCATGACTGTTCTGTCTTGAAAGAATGGTTAAACACCAGATTATGGCACCTTTAATTCAAAAGACTGTATTTCAATAGATTTGAGGGTAAGAAATTGGGAAATTTAATGTTGGTCTTTTGGCCACTCCACAGTGCAACAGGGTCAGTGAGGCCACTGCCATTCTGATGGCTCACTGTGTGATATTCCTCTGTTAGAGGATAAGCAGAGATTAGAGAGGGAGTGGCTCAGAGTTGGGAACCTATTGGTTTTTCTCTTGTGAATGTTTCAGCAAAGTGTAACTGCTCCAAGTAAATTTTGCATTTACATTAATTTTTTTCCTTTTCTCCACAGTGCTCTTTTCATTCCTTACTCCACTATATGAGATGCTAAATATCACTATTTTTCCATATGATTCTATGACATTTTTCAAAGACTTTGTAATAAGGACAAAGGAGAATCGCCTCAAATCTAACCAAAAGGTAAAATGCGGTGGTCATGTAATGATGTTGACTTTTTGATGTGTTGAACGGTATAGATAGGAGTTGTGGACTTTCCTCTAAGTTTTTTAAAAGTAAGAAATAACTGCATTTATAGCAGTAGAGTGTTAACATTTGAGAGAATGGAAAAGGTAGATGTTAGAGAAATTAATGACAAGGAATCAGAGAAACACCACTTAGCGTGTAACAGCAGGAAGGAAAATTAATGTGTCATGGCATAAATATGATTAAAATAAAAACTTTGACATTTTTATTCCACTTGATAAATTGTCAAAGCATAAAAATCACATTGAAAATTTATTTTCATGAATATTATAAATTCCCACACTTTGCACTGGGAAATAATTATTTCAGCTCTAAGCCTCTCGTGGCACACATTCTTGAATGGGAGTTCTCAGTGTACCTGGTGTTTTGTCTGTGCTAAATTTGAGCCCTATTATGGTTTGAAATGAACAGGTTTCTTTATGGTGCATTGAGGCTGCCATCTGGCAACTCCAGCCTTCCCTTAGGTAACCTGAAAGCCAGTACAAAAACGTGTACACGTAAAGGAAGCAGGAAAGAACATCTCAGGTGTCACTGAGAATTGCATAGCATTTTGGGAGTGTGGAATACTTCACGATACTTTCCCAAAATCTGTATATATGTTCTAGAAGTGGTGGGAGGTTAATCTGTGAGCCACCAGTTAAGAAATAAGGCAAGAGAGCAAAAATGATTGGGGCCCATGACTCCTATCTGATGAAGCAGGTGTGACAGAAGAAAGGGCCAGCATCTCTCTGACGTGGACTTTGTGTTCAAAAGCCAGAGAAGCTCAGCAGCAGAGAGGGCAGAGACTAGACCTGATGGAGTAAGAGGTGGCTTTCTCTCAGGGAAATACGCTGTTCTTTATGGTTTACAGATGGATGTTTTTCTTCACTGATGACTTAGGCAAAACCAGTCACATTTCTTGACTTGAAGCAATCATATTCTTAGAAGAGACGTTACATTCTGCACTCCTGATTTGCTTCTGACATCACGAGTGACCATCTATCATGAAATATTTTGTTTTTTCTTCTAGCACCGAATGGATTTTCTTCAGCGAATGATAGACTCACAGAATTCCCAAGACTCGGAGTCCCATAAAGGTAACCAAGGATTCTCCATGATCTACTGATGTGAAAACTCTGAAGAAGAGAGTTGTTTTGGAAATGTGCAGGAAGGTGTCTAGTCAGATGAGCATTTCTGCCAAGCTGCAGTGAGACATATACTCAAATATTATATATGGTAGGCAAAAGCACTGTCTAGTGCACGCAGGCTTAAATATGTTCAAAGCTTGAAGGGAAGTCATAACCAAGCATGTCATTGTTAGAAGTTAGCAGGGTCTTGCATCATCTGCATTAGAACAAGTGCTGATTCTCAGCCTCATCCAAACTCAATGAATCAGAACCTCTTCCTGGTCATCCAATCAGGGGTGCATCGTTCAGAAAGAGGCAACATTCACCAAAAATACTTGGTGAAAATGTGTTTACTAGGTTAATCTAGTGTAAAGATTTACTTTTCTTTCATAAAAATAATTACCTTATAAGGGAAATCTCTGTGGCTTTGTAAATATCCCGTTCTTCTTCATATTTTGACTGGTTTTATCTTCCACGATCGTATGGTGTGTGTCTTTGTGTACTATGTGTCCATGTTTTCAGTACTGGTGGATTGAACCCAGGACCTTCATATACTGAGCCACATTTGTAGCTCTTTTTATTTGTTATTTTGAGATTCATGTCTCTGAGTCACTAAGTTTTCCAAGCCAGGCTTGAACTTGTGATCTTCCTTCTTCAGCCTCTCAGAATGCTAGGATTACAGACATGTACCACCACACCTAACTTCCATAACTATTGTTGATTAAAACTGTTATTACTATGATGATTGCAAAATGATGAACTTGAAATTTCATCATTTTTTCTACACTTATGTATAAATGCCCAATGTAAGGCGAGTTTTCGATTCTCTATCATTTATTTTAAATATTCTCACTCATTTATATCAGTGTGACCTTATATATTTCCAACTATTCTCTTTATTATTATTGTGTTATTCACATTTTCTCTGACTTTTTTTCTGGAAGCTCTTTTAAGTGTGGTATGAGAGTCTTTCTGCTTCTTCAAATTTTCAGTTTAAAACAGATTTTATTTTTTAGAGGATTTTCAGTTCATAGCACAGTTGAGGAGAAAGTATAGAAATTTTCAGTTTAATCCTGAAATTTCATATAGATTCACTCCCCCATTATCACCATCTCCCACCACAGTGTTACGTGGGTTGTGATACACGAACTTAGATTGTGCTATTACCATCACCAAAGTCCACTGTTTTCATTAGGATTCAATTCTACCCATGTATAGGCTATGAGTTCTGATCAATGTGTAATCACATGCATCACCTTCCATTAGTGTAGCATCCGGAGGATTTTGTGTCTTTTGAAACTATCATTTTCTGAGTAATGGCTTATTATCTTGTGGAAGATATTACAGGTTTCTCTTCTGTTTCCCCATACAACTCTGTAATCAGTTGTTTATCAAAGGGTCCCTGGTTCCTTTTAGTGAGAGATGGCAGTTAGGAACCAAAATCTCGGATCTAGTGTGATGATGGCTACTGGGATTTTGCTTTCTTTCTATATTTTCTAAATAGACAAAGCTAGGAAAATTAAACTGATGATTCTAAATACTTTTGTGCCAATCCATGTGCAGTGATTGCCATGGTCTGCCTCTCTCTCTCCCTTTCTCCCCACTGCTGTCTCCCCTTCTCTCCTCTGTCTCTCTGTCCCTCTTTCCAATAAAAAAATTAATAGCCTATTTCTTTGGTATAAGTACACTAATGCCATCATGGTCAACTGTGAGTGATGAATGGTTCAACAATTACTTGATGTAAACCCTCAATATTTAACATTCTATTCTAGAGCAGAGATGTACAAACCTCAGCATAATACTTTGCACATATGTATGTGTACATCTGTTTCTATCCATCTGTTTATTGATGTTTTTCTTACTCTGGTCTAATGCAACTTTCCACAATGAAAGCAATATTTTTTTGTGCTACTTAACATGATCACCACTAGTAACATGCAGCTACTGTACCTTTGAAAAATGGTTAGTGCTACTACGGAACTGAAGTTTAAATGATACTTAAACTCACTGAAAATTAAATTTGGTGACATGTGATTCAGGATTCATATCAAGTGGTAGATGTCTAACCTTTAAATTGTAATTTAGAGCTCAGTAATTCCATAATTTAAAATTAAGTAATTTAGAACTAACCTTTGAATTTATAGTTCAAGGTCAATTCAGTAATTTTCAATTTCTATTAGTCTTATTTCAATTAATATTAACTGTGAGAAATCAGTTTGATTGTTGAATTCACACTGTGAATTACAAACTCCATCATGAGTAAGTCACAGTTCTATAGAGCTCTCAACCATATCATATTTTAAGCTTTAAATTAAATGATTGGGTCTTTCAGTGTTTATTTCAGGGTTTCAGCTATGGAAAGAGATGATTGCAAGCTGCTCAGACTATTGCCTGATGGTGGTGGTCTTTGTCAGGACAAAATCAATGAGTTGGGTGAGAATAAAGTAGGTAAAGAAAGGGTACAAGTACTAAAGAAGATGAGATTTGGACCACGATTGAATAAATGTTACAGATTCTACCTGCTGAATACCATTCTCCCATACTTTAGGCCAACGCTCTTCTATCAATTCTTTCTGCTACTGTTTTACACAATTTATTAGACTATGGTTAGTGACTATTCTCCCGGCTTTTTCCTTTGTCTGTAGTTTCTATACAGTCTGAGACCATCCATTGTGAAGACTGGTGCTCATGTACTCCATTACTCAATGCCTCTCAAAGATTTAATCCTTGCCTTTCAAGCAAGGTTACATGCTCAAATCTCGTATCTCCTGAGTGTTTAGATCCTGATTTGGTAGTTGTGGAGTGGAGTTTGAAACTCTGCACTTAAAAACATTTAATTAGTATGTGTTAATACTACATGGTGAAGTGGTTTGTTTTACAAAGTTGGTGTATGTGTTTACCATATCTTAAAGAATTTCAATTCCATTACTCCCTTCTCCTCTTCATCTCCCCTCTAATTTGACCCCTTTTGTATCTCCAGAAGTCTTCCTTCTGGTTTCCATTTGTCTCCGCTTTATTTTAGTTATTTATTTATTGGTGTATTTTTTAGGCTTCTCGTGTAAGAGAAATCATGTAATATATAAGTTTCTGAGTCTGGGTAATTTCACTAAATGACACAATATTATTCTTCTGTATGGTTAATATTCCATTTTGTTTATATACCACATTTTCATTATGCATTCATTTGTTGATGGGATTCTGGTTTTTTTAAATAAGAACCTAGATGCTGCTGGTATATTGACCACAATTTTTTTAAAGAGCAGAGTGTATTTATTGAGAAAAAGAAAGCTGTCTGAGAGAGAGAGAGAGAGAGAGAGAGAGAGAGAGAGAGAGAGAGAGAAAGGGTCCCATGTGGGTTGCCAAAGAATCTCTGTTTTCTAGGGACTTTTATAGAGCAAAACCATGAGGTGAAGTGGATTTAAAGTGGAGAAAAATGGGAACTTTCAAGGTGGGCATGAGGTAGGACAGAACTATAGTCAACTAATAAGATTAGTTTCACAGGTAAAATTGAATCAATTAGGGACAAATGGAGAAGGAATCATGTGGCAAACGGGCATTAATACAGAAAAGTGACTCTTTCTGTAGGGAGTTGGGATGTGTGATAGAGACCTATTTAGAATATCAATCCCTGATGTAGGTGTATTTATTTGACCTTTCATCTTGAGGTCTGGCTAACAGTGACAGGTGTCTATTTCTCCAAGGTTGCTAGATATCTGGTCTTCTGCACTGGCTCTTTGAGGGCCCAGCCCTGTCTGACTGCCTATAATATTTCTATATAACTCAGTTGCTTGTAACAATTCCCCCTCTGAAGAAGTAAGCAAATTGCCATGAGGAGTAATGCACAATGACTGATCTGGCTTTTTCAGGCTGAAGGGGCTCATAGGTGTTGATCAGCAGTCAGGGATACTCTGGAGAGGATCTGTCTAAAGGCCTTTGATAGACCCCAGGTATTTTTTATCTTCGGTAGGTGTACAGCTTTAAGTCTGGAGGAAACAAAAATCAAAGAACCAATTAAGTACACTGGGGCCAAATAATAGAACTATTAGGATAATTATGAGTACAGTTAACAGATTTCTATGAAGAGGAGCTAGTAATGGCTCCTAGTTGTGAGAATAAGGATAAGGTCCAGGGAATTTTAGAGTCTGACATGGAACTGATTTGTCATCTAATATCTTGAACAGCTATTGTGGTATTAGCAGAAAGATTAGGAATGTACACCCAAATTTAGGTTTTACAATTGCACAAGTATTTCCTGTGCTATTAGAATGTCTAACGCCATCCAATTTTGGAGGAAAGCCTGTCTCATTAATTTTGCTTTTTTTCATATAATTATCTCTAAAGTTTTGATAATGTATGGGAACTAGGTTAATATATTATTTTGACTAATGAAAGACTCCTTAAGTTTTCGTACATGAAAAACAATATGTACTGTATTTGTAAAAACAAGTCTCAACATCATTTGGCAACATGGATATATATTAAAGCATTTAGGCAGGATAAAATCTCTCCAGGATTGGAGATGGACTTTTAGGCATAACTGGAAGGAATGGGAAAAGAGAAAGTTGTTCCAGTTATGGCTTAAGAAAGATATATTTTTGGTAACTTTATTGAGGTATGATGCCTGGAAGACCAGAGTTGAGAAGAACAAAGAGACATGTGGCTATGTCCAACAATTGGCTGGTTTTTACCTCTCATCCTGTACTCAGGGCTACTCAGCAGAGATGACAGGTAGAGATAACGTTTGTCCAGAGGGAGAAGGAGGAATGCCCTGAGACCTTTCAGACCTGCGGGGCCAGCTGATAGGATGGGTCTGAACTCTGGGGCCTTGGCCTCAGAGGGCAGTCTGACATCCAGTGGTCACCTTTGCAGTCAGGGCATGGCTTAGGGGCCTCTTAATGCAGTATGGACCACAATTTTAGTAGCAAGAGTTTCTCTGTGGTCTACTATTATTCTCTTAATTTGCCTCAAACACGTTTAGATGGAATATCTTTTAATTTTTCATACAATGAAGAAACAGTCTGAAAATTCTTTTAACAATTTTCCAGCTCTATGTTAGCTAGAATAATTTAATATTTTTTCCTGAGCGACCCTAAATTTTACATACTCTGAACTATTTGTGTGATTATCTAAGAAGCATACTGATAATCTTGTATGTTTGGGGGTGATTCTAGCTCTGGAAACGAACCAGCTATGATAGTGCTGAGAGTGCCACAATGAGGAGTAAGTAGGCAAGAGCAGTATAGAGCTTGGGCCAAAGTGGGTTAAAATTCTTCTTTTTTCTCTGCAAAATGGTCATGGGAGTGAAAACCAGTCCCAGAATGACTGTGAATTGCTTTTCTATGCTTCTTCCTGGGGTTTGGGGCCTTTCTGTGGATTTCTCATTTAAACTGTGATATTATATACTAACCTGCTTTACCTGAAAGGTGTTTCCTCTCCTCTTAGCTATGTCTGATCTGGAGATTGCGGCCCAAACAATTGTCTTTATTTTTGCTGGCTATGAAGCCACTAGCAATGCCCTTTCCTTCATTATTTATGAGCTGGCCACTCACCCTGATGTGCAGAAGAAACTGCAGCAGGAGATTGATGCAGCTCTGCCTAATAAGGTGAGTGGATGGTAGCTGGGAAGAGGTGACTCCTTAACAAGAATGTCTCTTTATCACTTTTTAGGAGAACTTTCACGCAACTTGTAGACACTGATTTCTTTCACTAACCATTTATGATAGATCCGAAGATAGAACCACAGGTGGAATTAAGGGTAGTGAATACTACTTGCATAAATAAAGATATTTGTAATATAGTGCTGGTCATGGCGTATCATCATCGATTACCACAACAATATCAAGTAAAATCATCCACAGAATTTCACTGTATGTAATGATGAACACTTATTACTAAATTTTCTGGATAAGTGGCCTTGCTGATATCACTGGATGTGCTATGGCCTGGCTGTCAGGTGAAGAAGGAGGGCCTTGGATGGGCTGGGCAGGTGGACTCACTTTTGTCCACACATCCTTACACTCCAGTCATAGAGCTGGAATTAAGGAAGCTAAGGGATTGGCCATTGTCCCTGGCTCTTTTTGACCTGTACAGTATAGCCTCTCATATGGCACACTGAGTGATAGTTACAAAATGCCCACATTATTTGTAGATATTTGCCCAAGTTGGAGGACTATGGGGTGTGATGCCTTTTGACCTCTGGGCTGACGTGGCTGGTTTGGCAATGAGATGGACACAAAAGGCCTTTTATAGAACTCACAATAGAACGTTAAAGCAACAATAAATAGGCTAGT
Source organism: Cuniculus paca (assembly GCA_004365215.1). Taxonomy (NCBI): domain Eukaryota; kingdom Metazoa; phylum Chordata; class Mammalia; order Rodentia; family Cuniculidae; genus Cuniculus; species Cuniculus paca. The sequence goes on along the minus strand of RJWT010017572.1, from coordinate 1,555 downwards.
CTAGCAAAGAGAATGAGCCTAGTGTGGTTTCCTGTCCTCCTTTCAGTAGAAATTTTCACTAGAACTCAAATTGTGTGTCCTGATAGTAAAAAACAGGAACCTTCTTTTGTCATAATGAGATAGAAGGGACTAGTTTCTCGCAAATTATTTATGTCATGCTAATTTAATGTAGTATTTCTGAAGTATATGAGTTTCAAAGTAGGAATCCTCAAGTGAAAAACCTTGTGTCAAACAGCTGACTTGCTTTTTTTCTGTGTTCTATTTTCTTGGCAATGACATGTGACTTCTCTTTTGAAAGGTGACAGTGACTTTGGCACATTTTATCTAAGAGTGATGGTTTGTTCATGTGAGAAAGATAAATCAGATCATGATAAGTTGAGGATTTCAGGATTGAGAGCTGTCCCAAACTCTCCAATATTTGTACTCCAGACACTGAGCAGGACAAAGGGCATGAAGAGTGCTAAAATTATTGATAAATCCCGATTGTTTACCAATATGAATTATCTTTTGTACTTCCTAAAATTTCAGTAGTACTAAACGGCCTGAGTTCATAAATTCCAAATCTCAATTTGTCAAAATGTAATTCTTCACAGGCACTTCCCACCTTTGATACCCTGGTTGAGATGGAGTACCTGGATATGGTGGTGAATGAAACTCTCAGGTTATTCCCAGTTGCTAACAGAGTTGAGAGACTCTGTAAAAAAGATGTTCAAGTCAATGGTGTGCTCATTCCCAAAGGAACAGTCGCAATGGTACCAATCTTTGCTCTTCACCTGGACCCAGAGTACTGGCCACAACCTGAGGAGTTTCGCCCTGAAAGGTACAGGGACCCGGGAAAGGGAAACGTCTCTGAACCAGGATAGTCTAAACATTTTATGGTGTCTTCTACTGGAAATGACATATATGTGATTGTGCCTTCATTTGCTGATATGTATTTTTGTTTTTAGAATTTTTTTACAGTTACAAAGTGATAATTATTGTCAGAGATATATAGTTCAGATCAGAAAAAAGAAAAACATGCCCATCCACAGTCCCAGTGATTTAATATAAACCTATTTAAAAAGATATGCCTTGGTGGACGTATATCTTTGTACAGTATATATACATTTTTGATGACAAGAATCGTAACATGTTTTTCTTGTATTATGTACTGCTTTTTACTTCCTATAAACTGTAAACTATCCTCTATTTTTTAAAGTGGTCATACACAGTATTCATAGCTTTCTTAACCACTCTTCTGTTTTAAGTGTGTAAGATTCTTTTCCTTTCAGGGTTTCTACACTGTTCCCTTGAGCTCTCTGACATTATCTCCAGTTTTAGGAAGCTTGATTCCAACATCCATTGGCTTCCATTTCCTGTAGTAAAGTGCAGGATGAGGGCCTGAGAATTCCTAGTCCCTGGTGGATCAGCATATTCCCTGAGGACAGAGGAGAGCACAGGTTCTCTTGGTCTTGTATCTGATCATCATCCTAGGCCCAGCTCCCTCATACTCTCCATAGCTGGTGACTCCTCCAAAGTCAAGTCATCTGCTCTGCACAGTTCTGAGAAAATCTTC
>RJWT010017571.1:0-19179 GCA_004365215.1 Cuniculus paca | reverse complement strand
TTATGTTTCAGCTTGCATCTTAGTATTGGTTTTTTATTTACGCAATTTGTTTTGTTATTCTTTTTCTCTTAGTCTACCTACTTTAGGACAATTTCAGTATTTTCTACATTCTATTTAATCTCCTCTGTTGGCTTATTAGCCATAATTCTTTGTTTCATTGTTTTAGTAAATGTTTCAGGAATATTTCCAGTGTAGCAAACAGCTCCTGGAAGTAGACTGGTCCCACTAGACAGGCTCCCATTCAGGACTTTGTTCTCTTTCTTTCTCCTGCTGGAAATGATTTCCTTGTGGAGTGCCGATATCCCCTCATCTCAATGGGTTTGTGCTCAAATATCACTTTATCAGAGAAGTCATTCCTGACCTCCTAATCTAAGGTACTCTCCCAAACTTGGTCTGTCACTCTTTACCTTTTGCTCAGCTAAATTATTCTTCACACCTTTAATATCCCATGATAAATAATTGTTTATTTTATTTTTCTCCACACCATCATGTAAGTCTCATGAAACCAAGAGATTCTGTTTTATTCACTGCTAAATTTCCAGTATGTAGAACACTACTTGACATATTAAGTCCTTAATAAATATATGTTGAATGAATGAATGAATGAATGAATGAAAGAGTCAGAACTTGACAGAGGACTAATGTTTAGGTTGACATCTAGGTTCATGTCCAGGTTGACCAGTTGTAGTATCTGCTTACCAGAATGCATTTGGCAGCTAGCAAGAGAGGTATATATCCTCCATCTCAGTCACTACTCTGACTAGTCCTTTAGGACCATACTTTATACTTGTTAGGAAAGGGAACCATTTGATCAGAAGAGGCCATTCATTGGTGAGGTGAATAACAGAAAATGATTTTCAGGGCATTTGGATCTCTTGCCTACCTCTTTGTACTATTGGGCCCTTCACCCAGCCTCGTTTTCTTCCTGCATATTCATGCCCTTGATTACTTTTGGAGCAAGCTTCTCAACAACTTGAGGCTCAGAATTTCAATCATCTTTAGAATTTAGAGTCAAGACCATTTTTAACAAAAAGTAATGTGTGAAATAGAGGAGAGAGAGACAGAGATAGAGAAAGAGACAGACAGAGGCAGAGGCAGAGGCAGCAAAGTGATAAAGTGTGATGTTTAAGGAATCTGAGGAGCTATATGGAATCTTTTATACTAGTTTTTGCAAATTTTGTGTATTCTAAAATTACAATAACTCCAGACTTCATCATTTCCATCTTTTCTTATCATCTCTATAACCAGCTGGCTCTCTGACTCTTGCTTCTAGTTGCCGTCTGACTTTGCACCCAGTGCCTTGTCTCATTTACCTCTGTCTATGCACCATTTGCTGTCCCGGTTGCTTTCATACACTCTAACCTAGAATCTTGCAACTATCTCCAGGAATGGCCTCCTGTGGTAGTCACTCCTGGCTGCCAGTCACTGCATACATGTCTGCCTGAACAGTTGGTCTAAAATACAAATCTAATCACATCCCTTCTCTGATCTAAAATCCATATCTACTCTTTCAATTTCTCACACCAAGAAGATGATAACAATATTTACACATGTGAGTCTGATCTATTTCACTTATAAGTATGATCCCAAGTTGCATCCATTTACCTATGAATATCTCATTTATCCTTTTTATGACTGAATAGTACTCCATTGCATAAAACAACCATATCTTTTTAAATTCATTCTTCAGTTGATGGGCATTTTGGTTGTTTCTAAGGTTTAGCTATTACAAATTGGAGTTGCTATAAACATGGGTGCACACATATTGCTGTAGTATGATGTTTTTGACTCTTCTGGGGAGATACCAAGAAGGGGAATAGCTGGGTAGAATGAGACCTCTAATCTTAGTATTTTTTTGAGGAATTGCCATACTGATTCCCACAGTGTTTGCACCAGTCTACACTCCCATCAAGAGTAGAGAAGGGTTCCCTTTTCCCCACAGCCCCTCCAGGATTGTTATTGATGGTTTCTTGATGATGGCTATTCTTTCTGGAGATGGAATCTCAGCATTGTTTTAAGTTGCATCTTTTGAATGACCAATGATGTTGAACATTTTTTCATATATTTATTTGCCATTCGTATCTCTTCATCTGAGAAGTGTGTATTCGTTTCAGATGCCCATTTTCAGACTGGGTCTTAAAGTCTGACTTTTTTCAATTCTTTATATGTTCTAGATATAAGTCCTTTATCTGAGGGACACCTGGCCAAAATTTTTTCCCACTCTGCAGGTTGTCTTTCCAAAATGCACAGTAGATATTGTGCAATGGGAAGGAATTTTTCAAAAGGAAAAAGAAACTAGTGTGAGGGAAAAGGGAAAGGAAGGAAAAAATACAAGATAGTTATAATACTAGTTTTTCTTAGTTCATTGAAAAGAAAGGCTTGTGCTAAAAGGTTTGGAGGATTTTTCATGTCCATGTCTTGTACTTTGAGTAACTACTTCGGAGTTAACAATACTCAGTGTATTAACAATTCTTATTCTCCTATTGTTTCATTATTAATTTTTGTTTTTACTTTTTTCATAAAATTAAAAAAAAACCATGATATCATTTTTTGCTTATAGAACAAAGCTTTTGTCCTCATCTTGGTGCTTGATTACACAATTAGCCCCCAACACTCTAGTCAGATTTTTTTTTCTCTGTCTGTGACCCTGTGTCTATTTCACATGATTTCCTGTTATTCTAACAGCACACCCACTCTTTTTACCTTTGCTCTTCTTCCAATCTCTTTCCATTGTAGGATTTTTTTGAATTCTATCTGCTTTGAAGACCTCCTCTGATTCCCCATCAAAAGGAAATTTACTTAGAGGGTTGAGAATGTATAAGACTATGATTTAAACTTTCTTATGAAGTTTATATCCCTGGCTTCCAGGCCATGAATATATTAAGAGAAAGAAATTTGTCTCGTTCATCTTCGTATCTCCCAAAATTCTACAGTCTTGCATATAAAACTAAAAAATGTTTGCTGAATTGAACCAATTCAATTTTAAATTTCATTATCAAGACCCTAATGGCTATTTCCTTAGTGCCATTGCTCATCAAACTATTTCATCTGAGTCATATTCATTTTTACTATAACTTCTAAAAGACCCAATCAGTTAAATTCTTCTTTCTTAGCATTCTGATTAGCAAAGACACAGAAATTATCCAGTGTTTTTGGCCTCTCCAAGAAAACCATGTGGAGGTATAAGTTGGTGAGCAATTATGTTCAGAATAATTTAGTAAGGTTCTGCCACTGTTGAAATTGTGTTTCTTCTTATATCCTTAAGTAGAGGTACTTATGCTGGTTTCTGTCTGAATGAAACCTCATATAAAATAACGTCACAAGCATCCTTTCTGTAAGACCTACAGTTCTCACACTGCATGGTTATGAACTAGCTAATTTCACAGTTGAAGAAAAGTTTTATGAATTTTTTGTTTGAATATATATATAAATATGAAAAGAAAAACTTGCATAAACTTTTTACTACTAAATTTATTGAGACTTCATAAAATTAATACAAGTTACCTTTGGCCTCTGCATTTACAAGAGGTGCTCAAAGTGGTGGTCATTAGCTTACAGATATTTATTAGTATGAGAAACTGCTGCTTGACTAACCTTGGTCATTGAGATAGCTGCACAGGCATTTTCAATTTCTTCTCTAAGGGCCAGCAGAGTAGCAGGTTTTCGGAGATATATAACATTCTCAAGGGTCCCCATATGAGCATAACACCATCTGTTGACAAAAACATCATATTACTTTTCTTTTCCTGAAGTGTGTATATATTTTTTTGTGCAGGGTCTGTATATTGCCAACCACTAGAATCAATTGCAAAGGTATACCTGCTATTAGAGTATGTATTTTTAAAGGGTAAAAATGAAAGTGCACAGTGTTTTCTAAAACCTTTTTATCAATTTTATTGGGCCTGAAGATTTTCTGCTTCCTGAAATGTGTCTGAACTATATTAGTTTAAAGAGATCAAAAGAAACATGACATTTGTACTCGCTGGTTAAGAGCCACAATATTTAATGGATGAAATATTTTAGGATGTTGTTCCATGCACAAAATGACATGTCTTGCTTTTGTGAATTCTTCCTCAATTTGGTACATTTTATTTGAAATAGCCATTAGGGTCTCAATTTGGTACATTTTCTTCCTTCTGGAATTTACTGTACTCTCTTGAAATCTGTGGTATTTTTCTAACACATCTATGATATGAGCATTAAATTTAAGGAAAAATCCATTTATATGACATGTATTTTATCTCAAGAATGTTTACTTATGTATTTATTTATTTGGTACTGGGAATCAAACTCACAACCTTGCACTAGCCAGGCAGGCACTGTGCTACTGAGCTACATAATTGTAAGATTTATTTTTTTCTCATTCTTTCCATCAAATTTAATTTTTCAAACTATTAAACATTTATTTGCTTTACTTTTGAATTTGTTATGGATCATTATTCATATGTGCTCTTACTTACCTGCAAAGCATGACCCTATTCAGTCTTTCTAAATTTCAAAAGATTTCAGAAGGCTTTGGCTTTTCATTCCATGGTTTTTCATTCATGTTCCAGATTCATATACTAAAGTGTTTGAAGTACACAGTTGTTCATTGCTACTTTGTTTTACCTTACAGCAGGGGTTGGCATAGGTCCACACATTGGGCCACACACTGTCCAAAGGTCAGCAAAGGTATTTTTATTACAGTCTCTGGACCCAGAGACTGCCCAGATGAACCAAGCTTACACACATGACATGGAGCTCCAGCCAATGATTTTAGTGGATTTCTACTGTCCAGGGTGCTTCTCTGCTTGGAGTCCTTATGTTGCATAGAGCTCTCTCAAGGATCCTTTTGGGTCTTTAACCTTATTCTAATATAGATATCTTGGTTATACCTTGAATCACTACCCCTTAAAACTTCTTTCCACCTGCTTATGATTACGCTGCTCTCAACCGACCTCTTTTTTCCTTCTCAATTATGCTTTGACCCGTTTTTCCTAGAGAAATTTGAGTAATTCAGCAGTAACTTCTTAGTACAATAGGAAAAGATCCTGCTTATGTTCAGGTTCTTACCCATTTGCCCTTCCTATTCACATTCTGCCCTTCAATTTTAACTTGTTCTCACCTTGCCTCCTTGGGCTATAGCAGCATGTTTCAATAGCAATACCCTTGGTTGCTGGTATAAAAATTGCCATGTGATTTCTTTATGCTTAGAAATTATACAAAACCATTCTTATGATACATTATAACATTCTCAATAGTACTTTTTGTTCTGATTCTTTCACAGACCTTGCTCATTATATTCCAGGCTAATCATTCCTAGGTATGATTTCTGCATTGGGCTTACTCATCAACATCTCAACAAGCCCTCTGCTCTTATTTGTAGTCTTTTAAGCCAGCTTAGATTTCTAAGAATAGCTTGCCCCAGGCACAGACAAATCCTTCCCTGAGATCTGAGAGCTAAACCTTATCTCCAAGGAGTTCTAACAAGGTCTATTTCTTGATATTCCTATTTATGTCAGCAGTACCATTGTTCTGAAAGTCTCAAGTCTCAGAGTCATTGACCATTTTTTCTTCCTAGGTTTGCATCTGGCCACTCACTAAGCCCAACTTCAAGTGTGCAGCTGAAAGAGCATCCCCATGAATATTGGACTGGGATAATAAGTTCCTACCTGGACTCTACTTCTGATTAAGTAAGGACTATGTTGTGTCCAGGTTTATCTTCCTACCACCATCCAAACGTGTTTTACTCATTCCTTATGAAAGAAACAGACAAACTTTCTTTTTTAGAAAAGAGAAAAGATTACAACTACTGTGCATTCTTCTCAGTTTAAAAAGATTTCGTTTAAACCACATGCAAAGTTTTGGACTTAGTAACTCACATTTTTTTCACCTGCTAGGTTTGGATACTCCATGGTATATTTCTGTATTGATTCCACAGCATTTGTGGAATTGTCACTGAGTTATTGATGACATGATGTCCTCCTTTCTTGATTATTTTATAAGGTATTCTTTTCTATTTGTTCTTATATTTTCTTTCTACATACAATTATTATGGGGATCTTAAATTTTTATCTTCAGTTTTTACTTAACATAATCAGGATCAAAGTACACCGGGATGAGAAAAGACAGCATATCTCTTAATAATACATAGCTTTATATATACAGAGAAGTCTGTCTAGCATATTTTCATATACATGTACATAAAATTATGTGCATAACACACAACTTAATAAGCTCTAGTATTAATGAGCTGTGCTAGATTCAACAAGAAAATGTATTTCCTGAAAATATTTTTGTATTTTTCAGTTATTCTAACTTAACTATGTTGGGCACTGATACATTTTTATCTCTGACTGAAAAAAAATCAATGAATATAACTTTTTCCATTAAAATTATGTTTAAATAGATAATTTATTAAGGTGTTTTTCAACTGCAGGCATAGTCTGAAGAAGTAGCCTACGTTTTGTGGTGCTATGATCTTGAAAATTAGTATGTAAAGTGACTTATGTAAAATATTTAAAGTAATAGTGATGGAAGTATAAACTAGTTCACTATTTGCCAAATTTAATAAGGCTGGAAATATGCAACCTATGGTTCAATTTCTCTTCTAGTGACATAGAGAATTCTCCCAAATGGGCACTAATATAGCAGGTAAACATGCTTATATAGCTAAGGAAATAACATTACCAACTAACAAACATTGAAAACATTGATATTTTTTCCAGGCACTTTACAGCTATAACTATATAACCCTATTGTCAATTGCTATCCTAGGACATGCTGATGTAGGGTATAATTTGAGCTAATTTTCTCTTGAAAGTAGAATCCCATCCTCTGCTTATCATAATAAATTTGTTTTCTTATTTGAAATGTTTGTACATACATTGTTTTTCAAAAGTCTGAGTTTTTTAAAACGATGTTTACTATAAAGGTCATGGGCAATTGGGACTTTAACATCCTAATAATCCTATAAGCCTAGTGTGTCACCTATAAGAGTGTTGTTTTAAGGGCTTAATAAGAGTTAAGTAATTATAGCAAATTTAATAACAATTTTATGCATAAATTTGATAACAATTTAATGAAAGTGTGTAGCACCTTCGTCCATGGATAGGAAATCAGAGTTACAAAAATGAGATCACATACCAAGTAAACTCTATGCAAGCAAAAATGTAAGTTCTCTTCAAATTAATATGTATTTTGTTTACATAAATTTATAACATTACTTTCATTAGATCTTGAAAATTTTTATTGAGATGAAATGTGGAGTTATTTTTAAATACTTTAGAAAAGAATATTGAAAGGTGAGTAATTCAACCAGATATTAAAATTTGTTCTAAAGCTATAATAATTAAAAGTGTGATATTGATTCAAGCATAGTTCAATATTCTTTTTGCTACATTCTGGCCTAGTGACTCAAGTTTGTCTTTCACACCGTTCCCTTGTCTCTTCTGCTTCCTTTTTATTTCTACCTGCTCTATAGCCATTTCCCTCCCCACCACTGAATTATCGTATTGTTTATTTTAACCTCTTATTTTTTTTAAATAATGCTGCTTTCTTTCATTTACAATCATACATATATTTAAACACATTTTTAATTTTAATTCAGCACACTGTGCTATTTGATATTGCAGATTCTGCAAACAGAAGACTTCAAAACCTGAGGTATTACTGTATCAGAGTTAAGGAAACATCAACTGACAATTCTTGATCATGGCTCACTACATAATAAGTATGTTCTCATTAATTCATATGAAAAACTGTAAGATAAGGATTATACTACCAATTTACAGATAAACAAAATTAATTTTTGTGAAGGTAAGAGAATAATAGTCTAATATACAAACTTGTTTTTTTATCCTGTAAAATAATATAATTTCAAAATTTCTCATAGAAGTCATTTAATTTTACATGCGAACCAAGGACTGAATCTCCTGCATAACATTCTAACCAACCAGTCCTTTCACACTGTCTTAGTTACTTTTTTGTTTCTGGGAAAAAATACCCGACACCCTCGAGTAAAGGAGGAAAGGTTCATTGTAGCTCACAGTTTATAGAGGTTTCTGTCCATGGTCAGGTGGCCTTAAGGCAGGGCAAGGGGGAGTCCCCAACCCTGCATTCCTTCTTTCCCTTTATTTCATTTAGGTTACAAGTCTAGTGGGTGGTATTACCCACAAGAAGTGTGTGCTTCCTCATTATCCACACCCAGAATTGTGCTAAAGCAGTGGACTAAGTTGGTAACCACACACCTTTAATCCCAATGTCACACACCCTAGATCCAGCCCCCTTTGAAAAGCCCCACCTACAAGTACATGAGACTTTGAGGGGATGTATAGATACAAGCCATAACACATTATACACCAAAAATCTTTCACTGAGTGTTTTCTCTTCTAAGACACTCCTTTCATCTGTAAGCAGATCAGTGAGAGTTCTTGACCATATGTTATTTGTTATTGAGTTTTATCTTCAACGATTTTGAAAATTAAGTTCAGACTTTCAACTAACTTCCTTGAGATTATAATTTGAATAATCATGTCCTCTATTTCTCCAGAAATTCATTTCCTAATAAAACTTCAGTTTATGTATTAGTAGAAGTCACTGAGGAAGAAGAAAAGTGTAATGGTAAGTTCTTGGCAGTTCCAAGAGGTGCCAGCCACAGTGGCTTCTGAGAAGCTAATTGTAGTGAACATTCTTTGCCCTGGGAAGAGACTCTGAAGGTTCTGGAGACATGGCATTGAAGAGGTATAACTAGCTGCTCTGTATTTAGCAAGTTGTGTTACTCAAAAGCTCTTCACCTATAATTCCTATATCCTCTCTTTTGCCCTAAGTCCCAATAACTTATCATCAGTATATTCTGCCCTCCTCAGTTATTAGGAATGGTTTTAGTTTGAGGAGTATTTTTCCCTAACTACATGTTCTCTGTATCATCCTATAGTTCTTGGGCATATTTCACTTCATTTCTTTTTAATCCTCAGTGACTACATTTAGGGATCCATAATACATATTTGCATTGTTAATGAAACTCCTGTTTTTATGAGAAATTCTCTTTAAATGTTTAAACATTGACAGTCCTCTTGTCTGGTCAGCTCCTCAATAAAAGACAATTTAGAGCAAGCACATTGAATTTGTGTTTTTATGATTTCTAAAGAAGCAGAAAGTCCCTTGAGGGTTGATGCCATGTCTGATAATCTTGTTTTGCAAAGCCAGAGCTAGTTCAATGCCATCTTCAGCACATGTTTATTAAGTAAACAAGAAAGTTCTCCTCAATTCCATGTCTTAAAGTTTGAATTGTGGCTTAGGGGAGTTTGTTTTCACTGAAGTGGCAAATCAGTGATCTGTTTCTATAAATACTACTGAAACTAGCTACTGACAGGATAGAGAGAGACTGGATAGGTGCAAAATGGGAAGGGGTTAGAATAGAAGTCAGGAGGAGAAATGAAAGCTAAGTGGGAGTAAGAATGCAGAACTTACATATTTCATCTTAGGATATCGGATAGAACTGAGGGAAAAAGAGAATGGCGAAGAAGAATATGGTGGAGGTAGTGGCAGTGATGATGGTGAAGAAGAAGAAGAGGAAGAAGAAGAAGAAGGTGATGATGATGATGATGATGATGTGTGTGTGTGTGTGTGTGTGAATGAGGAAAGGATAGGAGCAAGAATGATTGAAAAGGAAGCAAGCAAAAAGCTACCTTTAAAAAAAGAACTATGGGTAAATATTTTTGGCACAAAGGGACAGAGAAGAGATGAAACTGATCCTGAAACACAAATCTAATAGGACAAACAACAGTAGAAACTGTCTGAAAGTATAAATACAAAAATAGTCAAGAGATAAGAAAAGAGACCGTCTTAGGTGAATAACAAAGGATGAAACAGATGACACCAATATGAAAATATCAGGAAGGCGCATAAAAGACAAATAAATGAATATAGTAGGAAGAAATGGAAATGTAGCTAGAAATTAAGAAGATACATATATCCAATGAAAATTGGTAGAGATAAGCTAGGATAGAATAATCTTAGTTCTTGTATCTCTATTACATTTGGAATCATCTAAATGTGAGTTTTCATTGTTTACTTGCTTTGAAATGAAAAATCTAGGAAAGACACAGTTCTTAGAAAAGAAGGTAGATATCTCTGTGAAAAGAACCATATATAGACAAGAACAAAACTCAAAATAACCTGTCAGCACATAAGTTTTATAAAACTGGAAAATGTTAGAATTGTAAAACAATGGTACTCCTCCAGACATGCATCTCCTTCTGCACCCCAGTGAAATCTTCAGCCCCAAAATGATGGTCTAAGTGTTTCTGATGAACTTGTTGGGAGCTCACCGGGGGGAAAGGGGCTTAAAAACAATTTGCAGTGATATTTTTTAAGTTTAAAATTACCTAGATTAGAAAAAAAAATCTTACTTGTGCAGTCTAATCACTGATGCCTATTACTCAAATACATGAAGTCATCTCTCATATATCTTTGTTTTGTACTTTCTTCGCCTTTTTCAGATTTCAATTTTCCAGAGGAATCTATTTAAGCCTCTTCTCCAATACAACCCTGCTCCAAACATTAAAAAAAAGCCTATTCTGTAACAGCTTTAGAGATACTCCCAAAGTCTAATCACTGTAAGCACTCAAGCAACTCCTTGTCTCTCAGTGTCCTTCCCTGATTGTCTGTATTCAGTTTGTACAAATATATGACAGTCCACCAAGCTCCACTTTATTCTTAGTGTCTGCCTGTGACATTTTAGTCCTGTAGAAATTAGAGAAATTAATGCTCCACTTATAAAATCATAGAATGTTGGAACTGGGAGGGAATTTTAGAGATCATCTAGACTAACTTACCATGAGTCATTTGTTAACAGCTCTGAGGGACTCATTTACAATAGGAAATACAAACAATTAGGTCCTCTTAAAAATCTCTATAATAAGAAAAATTGCAGGATTCCCCCTAAGGAAGGAAATGAAGCTAAGCATACTAATTTGGACAGATGCTTAAACAGCATCACCAACACATGCAAGCACAAATGCAGGACTATGTTGATTCAATACAGTAAATGAGCTTCAAATCAAACAGACATTTATTAAGCATAGCATCATGATTAAGATTTGCCCAAGGTATCAGAGAACCAAAACTGTCTTCCAAAAATATAAAAGGCACATCATCCAGCTTATAGAGAAAAACCACAGAGTTCACTGATACTGAAAGTAATTTTTCCTCTTCTGAATCTGTAGCCAAACAGGTGCTCAAAATGTTTCTGAGGAACTGTATCACTGAATATGTTAATAAAAAGTCTTAGCAGCATCAACAACAAAAAAACCCACTCAGTGTATAAGGAGTCTATTCTCTAAAATCCTTGGAGAGCTCTGGGTTAAGAACCTGACTTCTACAGTTCCAGTTGAGGTCATCAAAATATACTCAGGTCAAAAATTGCATTTTCTCCACCCAAATTTGGCAGTCTTGGAACTTCCTACTATATCCTAGTTCTGCAACAAAAAGATTGATGGTGGGAGTGTGAGGAGGTCTATATGAAGCTACTCCAAGCATACTGGTCTGTGAAACCCTCCTTGGTTTACAAAGCCCAGCTCACATTTTGCCTACAGTGTAGAGCCTTTGCTGACCTCTGACCCCAAGACTGAGCAGGCCAAATTAAAGTATCTCTCTTGACCGCTCATGGTTCTTTACTGAGGACCAGTATGACAAGAGTTCCTAGAGGATATCACTGCCTCTCTATAGTATTTTAGAAATATGAGAGGATGTTTTGTTTGTTAGAATGATAATAGGCATTTCTGATTTTTAATCGGTATTGACGAGCTCTTTTCAATAAAAAAGTGTTCTGTGTCCAGTACTTTAGCACAATATTAATGCATAGTGACTTTCAGAAAGTTCAGCTGCTCATGGAAAGGGAGAATGGACAGTATATTGCATTTTGAATGCTACCAAATGTGAATGGCAGGGGCACTTGGGTATTTGAGCCATTTATACCTATCTTCTCAATTATCCTGTATCTGTAGTTATAGTAATGATAATTCTATGCATAAGGGCAAGTATCTATTTCATTATCCCTCCTGTTGTGGTCTTACCTGAGCATCATGTGTGAATTAATTGAATGTGTTGCACTCCTTTTATTTATTCTTTGTTTTAGAGTCAGGACACTTCATTTATTTTTCTGAAATTATGTATTCAAAAGCATATCCTTAGTGAATTGATTTTTGGACAGCAAAGGGGACATAAATTATTTATTATAGAAAGAAGGTGCTGGGCATTAGAGAAATGAGGTGGAAAGGAAATGAACTTTGAGATTATAGCTGGATGTAGGCTCACCTCTGCTATTTACCTGTTCTTTAAATTAGGGTAGTTATTTCTTTAAATCACCTTTCCTCATCTGTGCAGTGAAAATAATAGCAACCTTGTGATTTATGCAATCTCTTGATATATAGCAGCTGCTCAATATTTATTTCATCTTCATTCATCCATTCAACCAATGTTTATTGGTCACTTTCTCTGTGAATTAATTTTGGTATACAAAACTATCCACTAAAGAAGAAAAAAGTACCCACTAAATCTCTGGCTTAAGGGAGGTTACATTCAAATAGTGAAGCATCATCTAGGCCATGATTTCATATCACTGTTGTTTTACCACATTTTATGATAGTTAAAGATATATAACAGATTATGTGCTAGATTACATGCATTTTTAGGCAGGTTACTGTTTATTTACTTCCATCTCACAGCAACTCCTACAGTCCTGTCTACAGTATGCTGTAATAAGTATCACCCAGTATGATTGGATTATCAAATTTTTCCAATAGTAAAAGTCTAAGCTTCATAATTTCTGAAATTTAACCCCCTAATTTTTACCCCCTAACAGATGTAGTGAGATCTAGGACAGTCTTAGACTAAGTAAGACAGTGGTCCTACCTTGATCCTACTGTGGGTATGTCCTTGTAGTAATGTGAGGATTTCATGGACACGGGCAACATGCTGACACCAAACCTATACTATCTCCTTTTGGATTGTGCTGAGTGCTCTGCTGCATCTGCACCATGTCTGGTTCCAGGGATTATTCAACTTCTTTTCCAGGGCTGTTTTGTTGCTGAGGTACATGCCACTAGGGCCAAAGGGTGGACAGGGAAGAGTACTTTGCAGATCATGTGGATTGAATTATGATGTTTGACCTAGGGCACTCACATGCATGTACCTAAGATTCTAGTGATACTGGATAGAGGAAGCAGTGGGAAGTCCAGAGTGCACCCACATGTGTGTCACACTCTGGTGGGTAGTTCTGAAGAACCCCAGAATCAAAATTGAAAGGTTGTAAAGATAAAATGATAGAAATAACATTTTATAGCTCATTATTATGGATTTTAACTTTTAAATATTTTTTTTTCTTTTTGAAAAGAATACAACCGAACAAAATAAAACAGAGTAGAGTTAATCACAACAAAACAATGAACATGGTACATGTTCTAAACAGGGTAAAAGGCAATCAATAATGGCTACCATAATGCCTCTTGTTATCTGCAATATAACTGCCCATACCATCAGGGATAAGTAAAATCAAACAAATTACAACAAAATAAAACCAGTAAAAACCAAAACCAAAACAAAACAAACAAAGCAGAATAATGTAAGCAATACAGAACTTCAAGATACTAATAAAACAGCAGTGGCTACCATAACGTTTGTTATCTTCAGAATAGTTGCCTACACCTTCAGACATATTACAATCAAACAACACAGAATAGAGTAAAATCAATCAAAAAAGGCAGTAAAAGCAATACAGGGTTTCTTAACAAGATAATTGGGCATCCTCAATGCCTGCAATTACATATTTTATCTTTGAAATAGCTGTCCATGCCATCAAGTATAATAAAATCAGACAAAACAGAATAAAACAAAACTAATCAGGAAAATGAAGACAGTATGAGTTTCAAATTATGATAATAGATTAACAGTGGTCACTTCCTTCCCTTTTTAGATAATTCCTCCCCTCTGACTTTCCCAATATGTATTGTGCATTTTTGATCCCACTAACTCCTTTAGTTTGTTATACTAGGGAGACAACATGAAATTCACCCATGTGACTCTGAACCATATCATCCATGAGCATGATCTCACGTTGCCTCCATCCACCTATGAGAGCCTTGAGGTTATGTTCCTTTATAGCTGAGTAGGTTTCCACATAAAATGTCATGTCTTTCTTATCCATTCTGTAATTAATGGGCAGACTACCCCTACTTTTGTTCTGGCTCCCTGTCATCTAGGGCATTGTTCCCTCTCCTTTGACTTTCAGTCTATGAATTTTCTTTCTAGTTAAATGTGTTTCTTGTATAGAGCATATTGATGGATCCTGTCTCCTGACCCACTCTGCCACTGTTTCTTTCTATTGGTGCATTGACGCCCTCTTGCACTGCATTGTCTCTGCCATACTATTTTCCTGCCGTTGGCTGCCTATTTTTCCTCTCCATTCAATCGACTGCCTCCACTTGATGGTCCCCCTTTGCTGCTGTTCCTGAGACTGTGGTCCTTTTTATCTCTCTCTAAAATGTTCTTTAGTATTCTTTGTAGGGTTGGTTTGGTGGTCATGAATTTCTTGAGTTGTTCTTTATCATGAAAGTATCCTGTTTCTCCATTAATTTTGCAGGGTACATCAGTCTGGGTTGGAAGTTGTTTTCTTTCAGGACTTGCAATATTTTACTTCAGCATCTTCTTGATTTGATGGTTTGTGTTGAGAAGTCTGCCGTGATTCTGATGAGTTTTCCTTTATAGCTGATCTGTTTCTTTTCTCTAACAGTTTTTAATATTCTGTTCTTGAGTTGAATTTCTGGGCTCTTGATTATTATATATCTGGGTGTAGATTTGTTTTGGTTATGGCTAGCTGGAGTTCTATATGCCTCACTTATTTGAATGTCACTTTCTTTTTCTATGCTTGGGAAGTTCTCAGAAATTCTTTCTGTAAATAGGGTCCTGATGTCATTTGTCTTGAACCCTGATTTGTCACTCACATTTTTAATTCTTAAGTTATATTTCTTTGAATTGTCTTGCAGCCATTGAATTGTTACTTCCTAAGTGCTTGTTATTTTTATGAGATCTTTATTTTCACCATTGCAAGCTGCAAACCTGTTTTCAAGGTTTGAAAGTCTGTCATCAGTTTCTTTCAAGTGGTTTTTCCAGCTTTCAATGGAGTTTTTAATTTCCTGGATATCTCTTTGAATCTGTTTCATGCATTCTAAATCTCTCTTATGTTGTTCATTCATGGTTTCCCTCATTTTCCTATGCTCCTCTACTTTTTTTATCTGTGTCTTCTTTAGAGGTGCTTAGTAATTCTTTTAGTATGTTCTTCATTTCTTCTTTTACCTGGGATAGAATTTTTGTTCTGATTTCTCTTATAGCTTCTCTTCACTTCAGTTGACATCACTTCAGACATTTCAGGTGTGCGACTCGAGCTCCTCCATGTTTACCTCTCTTGGACTTGCACTGCTTGGGTTGGATGCCAGAGATTGCCCTTTCCTTCTTCGTCTTGGCATATTCCTGATGTTTTTACACACATGGGTAGTGTGGTCTCAGGTACCTCTGGCACTGGCCACAACTTCTCCAAAGTGAGACTGTTCAGCTTTTCTGGGCTGTCCTGGCTATAGGCATCCAATGGTGGGTACCCATAACTCTGCACTGAGCTGGGTACCAGCCCCTAAGCCCCTGGAGTTTGCATGGGAGTGGAACTGGCCAGGTCCTGCAGATCTAAGCTGGTTAGGAACATACACGATGTTTTCTGAAACACACACGGGAACAAAACTCAGTCCAAGAAACTTCCGCAGGTCCACCCACAACCTGGAACTGCTGGAAGAAGCTGGCAGCAGTCCTGGCCCCAGGCTTATCCTGCTCAACTCCAAAATGGTTCCTGGCCAATCACTCTCTTTCATTGGGGGATTGAGTCCCCTGCACTCACCACCAGCCAGGGCAGATCTCCGCATCCACCACCCTCTTCCACTGCCGCACCTCTCCTCTGAGACCTCTGGGGTCTACCATGACTGCAACTGCAACCATGACCACGACTGTGTGTCCCCAGGCTCAACAGCTCTTCTCACAGGGTAAGTCTGGCTCTAGGCTAAGGCACCACAAGCCACCACCTTCTTCTTCATTTAAATTCTTCTTTTTATTCTCTCTGTGGGCTTAAATTCACATTTTAGATTCTTTCTGGGTCCAGGGGACCCACTTCCTTCCTTCTTGTCCTCTCCATGATGTTGTATTCCAGCATCTGAACTGTTTCTCTCAGAGAGACTGTTTACTCGGCTGCTTGCTGTTCTGCCATCTTTCTGGAAGTCCTTTTCGTTTTAAAGAGAATAAAACCTGTATACGAACTCTTCTTATCCTGATTCACATCTTTGCAGGCAGCAGACAGCATGCATATGAACTCCATTTTCTACATAGAGGGCACACATAATGCTCTTCCATTGAAGGCTTAACAGCTCCACCAAGGACAAGAGCTTTGTCTCTTCAACATTCAGCAGAAAATGCCCCAGCCTGTCTTCTGTGCAACTTGGGAGTCTCAGTCTTGGCAGGCTCCCTCACTCTTAAATATTTCCATGCTCGGAATGTGGATTTCCACTTTTAATTCTGCCTTGTTCCCAAATGATAAAGATGGCCTTATTTCTGATTTTCTCTTCTAATTAAGTTAGAGCACTTAGAAAGGGATGCATTTATTTTTAGGAGACTTCTTACAGAACTTTTCTGATCTCATTGTGCTTTAACCCATGTAGATATCTGTAGATTTAGATTCACCATGATAATATATGTTGTGCCTAAAAATATCCTTAATATTATTGAGGTTTTCTGTTTAAATTTCTCTGGGTGAAATTCCTTCAAGAACTCCTTTAAAAGAAAGATATATGTGAATTGTTTTCCTTAGTTCAGAATATTTTCTCTCTTTTACATGCAAACTATGCAACAAAGTTCCTTCTTGGCTGGTTGCTGACATTTATTATTTTTATATAGTAATTATAAATATATTGATATATATATAATAGTCTGCTTTGTGCTGATATTTATATATTCCTTAATGCTATTTTCCATATTTAACAGAATAATTGTATTCATCTTCATTTTTATGTTAGCTTCTCTTTTTGATATATGCTCATAGTTTTAAAATGTGTATTTCACTGCACAATCTTACTTATATATGGAAAATGAAAAAGTTGAATATATGGAAAGTTGGGAGCAGAATGGGGGCTACGAGAAGCTGAGGGTTTAGGCCAGGCAGGGAAAGGGGTGGTATTGATTGAAGGGCACCAATTTCCAGTTAAACACTATACACAATTTTTAGTGATCTATTGCAGACAATAGTGACCACGATTAATAATAATGCTTTGTATATTTCAAAATTGCCAATAGTTTTTCAGCATTTTCACCACAAAAAATAAGTATGTGAGATTATATGTTAATTAGTTTGATTTAATCTTTTCACACCATAAACACAGATCAAAACATTACATTGCACTTCAAATATATAAATAATCAAATAAAATATAAAATAAAAATTTTTAAACTTGTTCATTTTATTTAATATATTTTATTGTATTATATTCCATTATTGTAAATATATTTCTTTATTTATGTAATTATCACCAATGCATAATGGTTTTCTTTTTAAGGAGCTGGTTAGTTTTATATGTGTTACTATTTTTCTGTTAATTCTAGCATGTGATAGTAATATATTCAAATAATCAGATAGGCTTATCAGTTTGAAAGGTCTTTGTTTTTGGATTCATGTTGAAATCTTAGGTATTTAGTGTTATGCATTTTTATTCTTTCATATACATTGATATTCCAACTGACTTTCCTCTTCCTAATGTAAACAAATTTATCCTATAAAGTCGTAGTTCAGGTATTACCTCTATCATAGCTTTGACATTCATTTGTTTACTTATTTAGTAAGTTAGTAAAATGTATTGAAGAGTATTATGTTACATGCACAGTTCTAAGTGCTGGTGATTCAGTAGTGAATAAAAACAAACAGGTAACCTCTGCTGCCACGGAGGAAATTTATTAATTTAGAAATCTCACTGTCATGTGTATAACTGCAAACGGAGAAAGGAGCTCAGAGGGCAAGAAACAGAGCTATGCAAGAAAGATATCAAGGAAACATGACTTGGAGCTACCTTTGATCTCATGGGACAGTAGTAGGCAACTGTTGTGGATTAAAAACTGGTGGTCAACTTAACACCAGCTGAACTGAATCAGTGTGGCGCTCAGCATGGATGGTCCACCTGAGGACTGTTGCCAACATAAAAAGGAGACCTGGAGAGAAAGAGCGTAGTGTTGTGGGTTCTCCTAAGTGTTGTTGTTTTTGTTTGGAGCTGTTTTTCTCCTGGAGAGCTTGTCATACTGGCTCCCCTGATATGAACTCCGCTGCTATCATAGGAGGATCTTGGGACCTTGTTGCTGAGTGTGGCTGTGGTTCACTTTAGGGGAGCTTTGGTCCTTACTTTGAGTATTGATTGCTGACTCCGGAGGGGAAGATGTGTGCTGTTCAGTCTCCAGGAGAAGTTGTCACACTGGCTTCCTGACATGTACTCAACTGTTATTGTTGGAGGAGTTTGGGACCTTGTTGTCATTCAGATGGCTGTGGTACTTTTTGAGGGAGCCCTGGTCCATATTTTGAGTGTTGCTTCTTGGCTCCAGTGTAGAACCCTCAACCTACTGGCACAAATCCTTCACCCTGCTGGCATAGACTTTCAAGCTTCCACCACTGACCTTTGGGCCTTCCCAGCGCAGATCCGTGGCATAAACTTGCATGGGTCATTGTTGTGGGCTCTGGATTTTCAGCTGAACTCATGCAGGTTATTACCATGGGATTAAGGCCCTCAGCTGGATTTTCTAGGTCTTTAGTGTTGCAGACAGTTTTCCTGCACTTTCTTTGTATTTAACTCTTGGGTGATTATTATAAATAATACTATCAATTCTGTGTCCTGTATGTAATTGTTCTCCTTGCAACCCCTGACTACAATGGAGACCAAACCCAAAGATACGACACAGAAGTCCAATACAGCTGATGGATTGCTGAAATGCTTGCAGTACCTCTCCACATTTCTATACGAAGACCTCTCTTATGTGATGGCATTGCCTATCCTCCCATGATAAAGTTGATTTCCTGTTTTATTTTTGAATCTAGGCTGGTTTTTTGACTTGTTTTGGTCAACAAAATGT
>RJWT010017570.1:0-19289 GCA_004365215.1 Cuniculus paca | reverse complement strand
ATTTATCAGATGAGAGGTGGTAAATACCCAGTGTGAAGCGCCTAAGTCCTGGATACTGTAAATGTGTGGGATGGGGAGAGGCATTTGGGAAGTGAGGCCAGGCCTTGGCGAGAGTTCCAGAGAATACAAAGAACAGAGCCACGATTTGTATCAAAATTCACCCAGTGGACTATACCGCTCTGCAGGCAGAGAAATGGACTACAACTCCCAGCAGGCTGTGCGGCCTCGTGCCGGCCCAGTGCTCTCGCGAGACTGCGTGTCATTCAGCATTGGTGGAGAGGGTGAGTGAAGTACCGCGATATTTGGGGCCTTCTTTTTCAGGCACCTGGTGGGGTGAGCGGTATTGGGGGTTGACTGATTAGCTAGATCCTGTCTGCCGAGGCAGGAGGTGGGAGGCGGGAGGCGGGAGGCAAGGGCTGTGATCGCCGCTCTGTGGGGTGTGTGTGTGTGTGTGTGTGTGTGTGTGTGCGCGCGCGCGCGTGCGCGCGTGCGCCTGGGATGGAACTCAGGTTCTCACGTGCTAGGCAGGTGCGCTGCTACTGAGCTGCACCCCAGCCCTGCCCCCATCTTTTTTTTTTTTTTTTTAAGAGCAGAATATATTTATTGGGGGAAAGAAAGCTTCTGTCCGAGAGAGAGACAGAAGGGGTCGTGAGTGGGTTGCCAAAGACCTTGCCTTTTCTAGGGGTTTTTATAAAGCAAATCCTCAATGGGAAGTGGATCCGAAGTGGGGGAAAATGGGAAATCACTAGGTGGGCATGAGGTGGGACAGCACTGTGGTCAATCAGTAAGATTACGAGTATAATTGCTCAGGTCAATCAAGGTGATACCTATTTAGAATATCAGTCCCTGATGTTTATCCTTAGGAATTATGTGGGTGCATTTGTTTTATCTTTTGTCTTGAGGTCTGGACCACAGCGGAGGTGTCTGTCTCCCCAACTTTTGCATGGTATCTTGTCTTTGGCACTGGCTCCTTCGAGGGCCTAGAACTGTCTGACTGCTGATAATATTTTATCTAACTTAGTTGCCTATAACATTCCCCCCTCTGAAGAAGTAACTCAAACTGCCGTGAGGAAGTAATGGGCAGTGACCCTTCTGGCTTCTTCAGGCTGAAGGGGTCACAGTTTATTGACAGTCAGAGATACTCTACAGAGGGTCTGTCTAAGGCAATCAGTAGACATCAGGCATTTTCATCTTGGGTAGCCTTAGAGCTTTTAGTCTGGAGGAGACAAACCCAGAGAAACAATTTCATATGCATGGGCTAAATAATAGGATCAACAGGATAATTATGAATACAGTCAACAAAGATTGCCACCAAGAGGAGCCAGTAATGACTTCCCTTAAGAGGATAGGGATAAGGTCCAGGGAATTTTAGAGTCTGACATGTCATTGATTTGTCATCTAATATCTTGAATAGCTTTTGAAATATTAGAAGGATCATGAATGAACACACAACATTTCAGTTTTTGTAATTGCACAGGTATATCCTGTGGTGCTGTTAGAATGACTAACTTTGGAGGATGACTTGTCGCATTAATCTGATTTTTTATTTAGGAAAGAGAGAGCATCTGAGGTGTCATTTAAGGTCCACTGAGTATAGTTAGTTAAGGCCTCAATATGTGTCATATAACCCTTCTCTGGACAAGATCTGGTGGATCCCAGTAAAAGGAATCTAGCATATTTCTTACTGGTTTTATCTGTATGATTCCTTGGGGTTTGGCATCCTCTCGGCAAGAACAAGTTTTCTGAGAAATTAGAGCACGTATAATCAAAGCATGAACATTAGAGCTGCCCCCTTCTTTCTGAAGGACAGAGGCTGCACTTTTCCAGCTGCAGCTCACCTGCCTGGCTGGGATGCTGGGTCCTGGAGACTCAGCGATCACAGCTCTCAGGCCTGTAACCAGCCTGCCTGCCACCAGCCTGCCTACTGGCTTTTTCTGCAGCTCAGACGTCTTTTGAGACAGGGTCTCGCTATGTAGTTGAGACTATGTAACCCAGCCTGGCCTTTAACCTCAAGGTGATCCTCCTGCCTCAACCTTCCAACTGCTGGGATTATAGTCAGGGTCTGATTTTCTTACCCACTGTGGGTGTCACAGGGTAGTAACTCCTAACCTGTTAGATGTGAGATGGGTCAGGGTGTTCTGGGCCCTGCCTGTGCTTCTGATGCCTAGCTGGGTTCGCCGGACCAGGTGGCGCTAATTAAAGTACAATCTCAGGCTGCCGTTTATCTCCAGGGAGGCCTGCTGACCTGGCTCTCTTTACATTTGCCCCCAGCCCCAACTTTGATGTGTCTCACGCTCTGCACTGACTCCCTCGAGGGCTGAATCCCTTCCTGACCCCCTATTAATTTCGGGCTGGCTTAGCTGTCCACAACATGAGCAGCCGGAAGCTTGGGCTGCTCAATCCTATGGCAGCTCAGCTTGTGGCACAGTCTCACGCCAGTGCTCTGCCTGCCCCTTGGTTGAACGTGTGAATTCAGGGGATGCCCTTTGTTCCTCTTCAGTTCCTGAGTTCTCATTGCTTCTTGGAACCCCTGCTCTGTGGGCTTCAGGAACCCAAAGCCGCCAGACCCCACATGGAAACGACGGCCTGCAGTCCGGCTGCCACACCCCAGGTAGAGAGAAAATTCCACGTTCTCGTGGGTGTCACTGGCAGTGTGGCTGCCCTGAAGTTGCCCCTTCTGGTGTCGCAGCTTTTGGACGTTCCTGGGGTGAGTATCCCCTCCACACAGCTCAGCGGCCCCCAGGGCCAGCCCCTTCCTCTGTAGTGCATGGCATTTTCTTGTTCCTGATAGTGGCATCTGTCCGATCCCCTGTGTGGTTGTACATGGGGCACCCATGGGACAGAGACCCCTGCACAGGATGAGCCGGCGTGGGAGACCATCACTGTGGGTATGAGTGCCTCTCCCCTGGCTCTAGTTCCTGAGGTCCCACAATGGAGAGGCCAGGAAGTATCACAGGTCCCCAGTACCCCTCTCACCTTGCCTGATGTGGTCCTGTCCCTTTTTGGTGGATACCGTACCATGATTGCCCCATCCGTCATAGGCACTAAGGCCTTGGACTCCTGGTTGTGGCACACAGCTCTGGTCTCAAACTGCTGGCTCAGACTTCAGAGATGTCCCCGTAACCCCCACTGTGAGCTGGGTGAGGGACTCTGCCCCCTGTTCCTGGCCAAGTAGCCTTAACTTCAGTTAGTTTTATATATGGGGGTTGGGGCAGAAGTTCCAAGCCTGGTACAGTGGAATCTGACAGGCAGTGGCTCTACTTCCTGGTCTGGCCTCAGAGTCCATAGGGTCTGTGTCCCTATGCCCCATGAGCTGTGCTGGAATGGACCCTGTCGGGCCCCACTGCCCCCACTGCTCCTCCCACCTTTCAGAGCCCATGCAGAAGCCTTCCTTTCAGCCCATATGGCTTTATTCCCCTCTTTTTATTTTATTAATTTTCATTTTTTTTTGCATAATTACAGATCGAGTCCAGGGTCTTTGCATTGAGCTCCATTGCCTTTGTAAATTTTTTAACTTTTTTTGGGGGGGATGGGGGTACTGGGGATTGAACTCTTGACCTCCAGTTTACCAGGCAAGCTCTTGAGCTGCTGAGCTAATCACTGGCCCCCTTTTCTTTTTCTTTTTCTTTTTTTTTTTTTTTTTGCCTTTTTGAAACAGGGTTTTACTGTGCAGTTCAGGCTGGCCTTGAACTCACTTTGTAGCTCAGGTCGGCCTTGAATTTGTGGTGATCCTCTTGTCTCAGCCTCCCAAGTACTGGGATCACAGGTGTGCATGCACCACCCGACCTGGCTGTTCCCCTTCTTTTAGACTCATGACCAGGAATGTTATTGGACACTAGGTTTTGGGAGATGTTGTTCAGTCTCTGGGCTCAGGCTATACTTTTTTTCTTTTTCCTCTTTTTATTAATATGTTTGTAATACATAATGATGTTCATCGTGGGGATTTGGTACATATACATATAATCAAATCTACATCATTTTTACCCCCTTCCCCTCCCTGCCCTTCCCTCTTCTGTCCCCAGACCCCTTTCCCATGGCTACAGGGTCCTCCTCCCCATGTTTTCCTTCGGAATCTTTAATGTGGTGTGGCCGAGGCACTGTCTGATACTCCCAGCAGGGGGCACTGCTCACCCGCGGATGACCTCATGGGGACCGCTGGCAGGGACCAGGAAGGCTTGTTTTGCTTTTCTTGCTTTCCCCAAACTTCTAGCCCAAGTCACCCCCTCCCCATCCCCAGGCCTGGATAAGCAGAGTCTGGCGGCTGCTCTGAGACTGCGCACTTCACTTTGAGGGCACTGCCGCCAGGAGCAGCCACCTCCTCCTGTGCCCAGAACCGTGGGTGGGAACTGCTGGCTGGAGCCTTGAGCACGGGAGGCCTGGAAGGGTTGCAGGGCCTCTGCTACCCCCTCCCGGGGAGGCAGGAACCACACACTCCTTTCCCATGACCCAGAGCAACTGGGTTTCCTGTTGGGTGTGTGCGGACAGGAGGTCTAGCCCAGGAAACAGATGGGCAGCTGAACTGGGGACAGTACCCGCCACTTCCTCCAGCCTCTGCAGCTGCTTCTGGGGTGTGCTGACCCAGCTCCCCAGAAGGGAGGTGCCCAGCCCCCCAGCCGGCTGACCCAGCTGGGTGGACAGTCCAGTTTTGCAGCAGCTTAGAGCCAGAGTCTCTTGGGTTAGGAGAGACCCCTGCCTGGCCTCTTGGGGATGTGTGTGGGCTGGGGATGGGGCACTGGGATGACAGTTTGTCTCTTGTGCCGGTGGCCCGGCACAGACCAGGGCTGAAAGAAGCACTTGACAGCATGTTTCCTGTCCGTACTCCCTCCCCATGCTGTGGGTGTCGGGGCTGGTGAGACAGCCCCCCCACGTGGGTCCCCATCCCACTCATCCAGCAGGGGACAGCTCATCACCCTGGCTTTGTGCTGCAAGGTCCTGTGTGGTGTGCTGACTGGGGCCGCCCCGGTGATATAGGGGAAATAATGTAACCCCCAACCTGCTACATATCAGATGCACTGAATTCGTGTTCCCCAAAATCAAAGAATGTATTCTAACGAACAACGGAAGTTAACTGTAGAAAAAATTTATTGAGAGAAATAGCTCCTGAGAGACAGCAGAGGACCTAAAAGTAGGTTGCTGTGAATCCCACTTTACAGAGAAAGTTTTGTACAGCAAAATCTTGAGGTGGGTCAAAACTGTGATCAACCAATACGATTACAGGCATAGCGACTTAGTAATATTGACCCAGTGGGGTAGCAGGTCATGTAGCAAATGCACATGGAAAGAACGAAGACCTTTTTTGGAAAGGATGGATCAGGAGGTCCTGGGCATCCACCTGGGCAACTGATGTCTATCGAGACTTTATTGCACCGGGTGATACCAATTATAGTGTAATCTTTAATTTATTGCTTATCCCCTGGGAAGTCATTGTAGGCCTGGTCATTCTGTCTTTATCTTGAGGCCTGGCCCTTGAGATGTACCTCCAACCACAATTGCAATATATTTTCATCTTCTGCACTGACTCCTCCCAGGGCTTAGTGCTGCATGACTGCCTATGTATTTCTACCCAACTTAGCTGTCTATATACCAGGATTGCTTGGTGTTGGTCTCTTGGGGGGGGTCCCCCATACCCTGGGGTGCTAAGCCCCCAGGTCCTATCTGGGTCAACCCCAGGAGCAGCGTGTCCTAGACAGAAGCCTCCCTCCAGGATGCCCAGGTCTGCCTGGCCATGGTGCAGTGGGCGCCAGTGGCTTATGATGCTACTGACCCACCAGATGACCCTGGAGTGCCATCAACCCAGCCAAGGATGCTGAGGGCAGGGAGGAAGGGTGGACCTAGCCACAAGCCTTATAGACTGGCAGCTGGAGAGAATGCCACCAGCAGTGTCCTGAAACTTTCTGTGGGGTCCTGACACCAGCACCCCAGGTTGGCTCTGGGCAGAAGTGGCTTTGGGTGTTGAACTTGGTCCCCTCTGCCAGCCTCCTGCAAGCCCAGACGAGAAGACAGACATGGCGGGTTCCTACATTGCTCAGGCTGGGCTGGAACTTGCAGTCCTCCTGCCTCAGCCTCCCAGAGTGCTGGGATTGTAGATGTGCACCACCACGCCCAGCCAGATCAAGATCCTTGCTGTGTCTTCAGCAGAGAACAGAAGACCAGACTCGTGGAGTGGTTTTGGGAAGTGGTTTCTAGAACTGCTAGACAGAGTGCAGGCAGCTGATGTAATGAGGTCTGGCTGGCCCCAGGCCTGTCACACAAGGAGCTTCCGGGTGGAAATGTTAGATACACAGCTGTCCTGGCCTCTCTGCAGAGACCCAAGGGGGAATGGCCCTCAGGAACCCTGCAGTGCCCGGCTCTGCTTATGCTTCTACCAGAACACTGGAGGAGCCAGCGTTTGCTGGAAAAGTTGGATAAACAAATGAGTGAATCGTCTAGATGATTTAGGACCTCAGAAGGTAGCATGACTCTGTTTTCCAACGTGTGCAGACCCAGGGCCCAGCCCTTGGCTCCCAGGCCCTTTTGGATGAGTGACGATGAAAGATCCAAGCCAGAGGGCTGATGAGTTGGATCCAGTGGCATCCGTCTAAAACCAGAAGAACCGGCCAGGGCCTGTCCACTGCTGCCCCGGGTCACCGCCGGGGACATGGCTGTCAGTCCAGGTCAGGGAGGGATGCCGGAGGACCTGCCTGGCACAGGCTGTTAGCATTGCCCCAAGACCCCTCTGTGCTGCCAGGAAGGCAGCATGAAAACTGAGACCAAGGACCAGGGCACTGGGGCTGGGGGTGGGAGTGGCAAAGAGGATCACTGTGAGTTCAAGGCCAGCCTGAACTACATGGAAAGACCCTGTCTCCAAAAACCAAAACAAAAGAAAAAAGCAAGAAAGCATTCATCATAGTAGAGTATAGTGATGCATGCCTGTAATCCCAGCTACTCAGGAGGCTGAAGCAGGAGGATTGCAAGTTCCAAGTCAGCCTGGGGAACTTAGATTCAAGATAAAAAGGACTAGGGATGGCAGTGGCAGAGTGCTTGCCTAGTGATAATCCCTGGAACCAGACAATCCTGGTACCTAAACCCTTTCCTATTTTGTGCCTGGCTTTGGGGTTCTTTCGTTTTGTTTTATGTATTTTTTTTTTGCTTTGTTGTTTGTTTGGGAGTATTTGTTTTGCTTGTTTTGGGGTTTTTTGGGGGAGGGGGTTGAGACAGCCTCTTGCTGTGTAGTTCAGGAGAAGCCAGGATATCAAATTTCCCATGTAAAACCTTGCAGTTTATGTATGAGCTCAAAAATCTGTAGCACCTTGTGCAGGCCTTGCAGCGTCCCTGCAGACTGCCCCTGCCACGCACTGAGTCCCCAGGGCCTCAGCTGAGTCGGCCTCGGTCCACTCCTCCTGGACAGATACCCTTTGCCTCAGTGGTGCCTGAAGGCGTGGCTTCCTGCACCTCCTGCCTCTTGTTAGTCTGATGCCTTGTTTCTCAAGAGACATGGCCATCAGGGCCCTCCCTGGAGGTGCTGTTTCTCAGGGCCCCTCACTCTGGGGAGCGGGTGACCTCCTGCCCTTGGTCAGGGGGTGCTGTGGGGCCCACAGCTTGGTTCTCCTGGAACCTGCCAGCAGCCTGCATCTGCAAGGCTTTGTTCCTGGAAGTAGTGAGGGGACAGCTGCTCTCTCCCCTGGGGCCTCAGGTGACTTCTTTGCCTGAGTTCCCCTCCTGCCATCCCAGGCCTCAGCCTCGGGTCTCACTGCAGAGTGGCCACGCCTGCCGCCTTTTATACTTGGGCACTTGGTGACTCAACCCTCAGCCACCCGCCATGGGGAAGTGAAACAACTGCACCTGGTAGGGCCTGACCTTTGGGTGACAGCAGAAATTGCTGTGCAAATACTCGGGCCAACAAGGTGGGGAAGTCCCCCTCCTTGCCAGCCTGTAAGGACAGTGGCTGCCTGCCCAGCCCTGTGACGCCTCTGGGCCTGTGGTTCCAATAACAGTTTCTCCCTCCTTTCTTGGTGACAGCTGGAAGTTACAGTGGTCACAACCGAGAGAGCCAAGCATTTCTACAGCCCCCAGGACGTTCCTGTCACCCTCTACAGTGACACTGATGAGTGGGAGGTCAGTGCCTGGCCCTGGGGTGAGAGCCATTACATGTCCATTGCCAGGACTGTCATGCAGCCTGTGGTCCTGGTGGCTGGGAGCAGATGGACTGGGGTTGAGTCAGTGGGCAGTGATGACGCAGAGAACATCTGTCTGGCTCCGTTGCTCCCTCTATCCTGCAGAGCTCAGCTCAGGCCGCCTGGGGCTGAGTGTCCTTGTGCTTATCAGGCTGATGAGACCACAGAGCACTGTGTTCCCACCGCCCGGGCCATGTGGCTGCAGCAAGGTCTGGTTTCCCAGGGCTGCTGAGTGTGGGCCTCACTGCCAGGCTTTTGAAACATTCCCAGCCTTGGGCGCCCCTGGCGGACTCTGTGCCCCTCCCTACCCCTCCGCTGGCTGGGACAGCCCAAGCCTCCCGCCTCCTGCAGCCGCCTGGGTTTCCCTGCCAGATGTCAGCTCTCTGAAAACCAGACCATAAAGGGAATAGCACGGCGGGACAAGGGGCATTTGTTTCCACAAGTCTGGATTCTGTCGGGCTGTGGCTGCACAGCCGCTGCTTGCCAGCCTAGCTACAGGAAGGAATGATGTTTAGCTGGGTGTGGATGACGCCTGTCATGCTAGCACTCTGTAGGCAGAGGCAGGAAGATCGCTGTAAGTTTGAGATCAGCTTCAACTACATAGTGAGATCCTGTCTCAAAACCCCTCCCCCCCAAAAAAGGAAGGGGTGGGCGTGACTCAGGTGGGAGGGCACATGGCCCCCTGGGTTCCAGACCCACAGTGAGCATGGTCCTCTCCGTGACCTTGTCCTCCCTCTCAGATGTGGAAGCACCGCTCTGACCCAGTTCTGCACATTGAACTGCGGCGATGGGCAGACCTCATGCTGGTGGCTCCTCTGGACGCCAACACTCTGGGGAAGGTGGCCAGTGGCATCTGTGACAACTTGCTTGTGAGTGACTCCCTGGCACCCTCCTCCCTCCCCAAGCATCCTTGTCACTGTGGGACCCAGGTTTGCTCAGGACAATGCAGTCCCCTTGCCCCCCTGCACTTGTACCACCCAGCGTCCATCAAGAAGATCCAGCCTGATGGATAGACTGGGCGCCTTGGTGCTACTGAGGCGTCCAGTGCCCCTGCCCTCCATTATCTTCTGACATGGGCTGTCCTCCACCCGCTCCCTGGGATCCAGGTACGTGGGGGCAACCTAATTCGGTATCCACTGCCCCCGGAGAGCAACTGAACACCCTGGTCTCTTGTGGCTTTAGCCCCAGGGTCCAGACTCGGTTTCTCCTGTGTTAAGAGACACTGATGGAGGACAGAGCCATGTCCAGCTGCACAGGGTAGGAATTGGCCCTGTGAGAACTTCCTTGCTCCTTAGAGCATTCTGGGAAGGTTTGGGGGTGACTATTCTCTTCCCCCTCTCCATGACTAGACCTTCTGAGTCACTCTAGGATATCAGGAGCGTGCAGTCTGGACAGAGGGTTTGATCCCCACTCAGGCAGGAGAGGACTGTCCCCTGGAGAGTGGCATGGTCTTCAGTGGCTGCAGTCAGTCCTGGGCATCTGCTGGGCACCGGATAAATGGGGCCTGCATGCTGTGGGAAAGAACTTTTACTTCTGCAGATCATCGAGAGCATGTTAGAGTTTGGTGCCATAATGAGGGTGAATAGAGCTGAGTCACGGGCTCCTGAGATGCTTCCCAGGGAGCCTGATGGTGACAGGAGCACAGGGTGACCAGAGGGATACAACCAGATGGCGTGGCCAGGAGTGGGGAGGAGGCGCGGCTGAGGCCCTGCCATAGTGGCAGGGGGAAGCAGGTCAGAGTAGGTGTCTGCCACCCCTGCTCATCCTGGCCCTGGTGTGACAGCACAGACCAGCCTCAGAGTCGAGCCCAGCCTGCTCTCCCCTTTTCCTTTGAAGCTGCCATCACCCCTGAAATCTCGGGGTTCTCTCCTCCAGGATTGCTGGGCGGTGCCTCTAAAGGTTTCCCTGGGGAGCACAAATGTTTCCCAGCATCTCCGACGTTACAGCGTTTGAGCTGTTGGTATCCTTGGTGCGCAGCCGTGTCACCTCTCTTTGGCTGTCCCATCCATCCATGACAGGAAGCTTGCCTTCCACTTCTCAGATCCTTTCTTGCTGGTACCTGAAACTTGGGGTACCCTGAGAGTGGTTTGGCGTCTGGCCCTTTTGCCTCCAGCCCTGGGTCCCAGTTTGTGCTGAATGCGCTCTCAGAGGAAGGAAGGGAAGGTGACTTCCTTAGGCTGCAGGTCCCACGGGGGTGGGGGTGGGGTGGGGGTGGGGGAGTGGTTTCAGCCCCGCCTCCCATCGGATTCCCAAGAGCATAGCTCAGGGTGCCGGCCCAGCACCCACCCCTTGACTGTGGGAACCTGGCCCCCTCCTCCCTCCTCCCTCCTCCTGCGGTCTATTCAGGAAGTGCTGGGACACGGGTGAGGACGGAGAGGCGGAGCTGTCGGCTTTCTCCCCTCCGCACCCCTCCCCCCTCCCTTTCCCCCTCCCCCCCGCAGTCGGGGGCTTCCAGGGACCTCGTGGCCTCTAAGAAGCAGCAGGTGGCTCAGGGCCAAGAGGAAGTGTGATCGAAACTGTCCACTCCTAGCCTGGGTGTGCACTGAGGGAACTTGGTGGGAAAGCAGCGGGGGCTCTGACTAAGCAGCCGGACCCTGAGGCCGTTTGCTGTCCCAGGAGAGGCCAGCCCTGCAAGGGGCCTGCAGTGGCCTGGCCCCTTCCCGACATCGTACCCTGAGCTCTCCCTCTTTTCCCAGATGGACTCCACTTCCGGGAGATTTCAGCCCTGTCTCCCTGGGGAACTCCCTTGTCCTGCAGGCAGCCCCAGCCCAGCATGCCTGTGCCTGGAGCCCAGACGGGAGCTGTCCAGGGCCCAGCCCTGTGCGGAGCTTTGAAAGCAGTCATACCGCAGTCCTCCCAGCCACCTATCGAGGGGACTGTTTACAGAGAGGAAGCTGGGGATCTCGCTCAGTGGCCCAAGTGTCTGCCTGGCAAGTGCAAGGTCTTGAGTTCAATCCCCGGTGCCGCAAAAAAAAAAAGACACAGAGAGGAAGCTGGGGCCCTGGCGTTGAATGACGTGCCCGGGTTATCACAGCGAGAGATGGGTGATCAGATCCACAGAACTTCAAGGCCCACAGCGCTGAGCTGGTTGGGCCCTGGCCTATGACTTGGTCTAGAGACCTAGGGACAGTCCAGCCTTGGAAGCCTTCCGGCTGCCCAGTGCAACAGATATTCTGGTCCATGTTCACATCCAGGTGTGGCCTTGCACAGCTGTGCATCCCTCAGGGACCACAGCTGCTTATCCATGAGAGGGGTCAGTACCTTCCTTATGGGGACCAAGTGGAGGTTCCTAAGATAACGTGTAAAAGGTGTTTGTCACATGTTGGACTTTTAATTACCAGGGCTTTCCTGGCTCAACAGTAGAGCTGGTAGCCAGGTACGGTAGCAAACGCCTGTAATCTGAGCACCTGGGAGGCTGAGGCAGGAGGCTCAAGAGTTCAAGGCCAGCCTGGGCTACATAGTGACACCCTGTCTGAAAAAAATATCAAATAATAAAAAGGAAGCTGGGCTGGGGATTTAGCTCAGTGGCCTAAGCGCCTGCCTGGCAAATTCATGGTCGTGAGTTCGATCCCTGGTGCCACAAAAAAATTTAAAAAAAATAGAAGTAGAGCTGGTGCCAGGTACCCCCTCCCCCATGAGTAGTCAGTCCCCAACTTCCTGGTGACCACAAAGCCAGTCCCTGCTCCCCAGGGCCGCTCCCATCTAAGAGGTGACAGCCGGTAGGGAGGAGACAGGCTGAGGCTCAGGGGTCTTCCCATGGGAGGGGTCAGCCAGTGCAGGTGTTGGTTGAGGGACAGGAATGTCCTGTCATCCCAAGCTACACCGGGGCTGCTGGCCAGGAGGGGGAGGATAGTGGAGGATTTGGAGGGACTAGGGAGGGGTAGCACCGAGCAGCAGGACACCCCTTCTTTCCAGACCTGTGTCATCCGGGCCTGGGACCGCAACAAGCCCCTGCTCTTCTGCCCGGCCATGAACACAGCCATGTGGGAGCACCCGGTCACTGCACAGCAGGTGGGCCAGCTCAAGGCCTTCGGCTACACTGAGGTTCCCTGCGTGGCCAAGAAGCTGGTGTGTGGAGACCAAGGTGGGTGCCCTGGCAGGCCACAGCCCAGGCTGTGGAAGGGCTGTTTTTAGTTGTCATCCTGCTTGTGGCTCTCCTCTCCTGGCTGGAGGATGGGATCCCTAATCCCCGTGTCTCCGAAGGTTAGGATGAAGTGGGTGGTGGTGTGAAGTGCCCGGCACGTGCACTGTTAAGGGTTCCTCACACCTGTCCTAGGTCACTGGGTGGGGTGCCGGGTAAGAATGGGCCACAGGAGAACTTTGCATCCAGGTCTCGGGGCCATGGCTGAGGTGGAGACCATTGTGGAGAAAGTAAAAGAAGTCCTCTCCCAGCACGGTGGCATCCAGCAGAGTTGAACTGGGCCTTCTGTTATGGGCATCGCCCTGCCTCCATGCGTTTTCAGGCTGGAAAGGAGGAGGAGGTCAGCCGAATCTGGTGAAGGCGTCAGCATTTGCTAAGGAGGCATCTGGCCTGGGCCTGCTTGGAGGTTTCCCAGGGACCTGACCTACTCCAGGTCAGACTGGACAGCTCAGGCCCTACCTTCTTTGAACAAGAGATGCCTGCTTTTTGGGGTCCCTCCATGTCTCTTCCTGGAATGGACAAAGCAAGCCAGGGAGGCTGTCCCTGTTCCCCTGGAAAGGGAACTCACAGACTGGGAGATCTTGATTCTACCTTTCCCCCCAGGAACTGGTTTTGGGAACACCATGGCTGGAGATCACCGGCATGGTGGCCCTGGACATTCAGTTGGTGGGGAGCCAAGGTGCCACACAGGGGTAGCAAGACTCTCCGATTTCCCACATGCCATGCTGTGAAATTGGGGATGCTGGAAAATAAAGAAAAGTAACCTTGTAGCAGACTTACCCTTCCTCATGGTCTCAGAGATCAGGGGCATTGCCAGATCAAAACAAAACAAAACAAAAAAAACTGGAGAAGAGTCTGGACTGCTGACTGACCAGCATTCTCATGTCTCCATATTATATGGGTGTGTGAGGACAGAGAACTCTGGAGCTAGCCAGCCTCTAGTTCAAATCCCCGTTCAGCCACTCATTAGCAGTGAACCTTGGTTTAGGACCTTATTTCTCTGACTTAACTGTATTAACATCCTGGCCTCAAGGAGATGCTGAGAGAATTAAGTGAGCTAATGTGTACAGAATACCATCCTTCTCCTTACCTACTGGGGATACTGTCCAGGACTCCCAGTGTGTGACTCAGAGTGTCTTGGGAATTGGCCAGGCCCTACCCATCACAGGCTCAACATGTAAAGGATAAATTCCTTTGAAAGACTTTGAGAAGAGAGCTCCAGGGTGCCCTGTATACTCAGAGCTGCCAAGGAAAGTGTACCCCAACTCCAGTCACCTGGAACTTGGAGGCCACTGCAGCCATGCTCTGAGAGGACCCAGCTGTGGCTCCGGTGGCATCAGACTTTGGTGTGGGTTTTTCAGAGATGCAGATTGCAAAAGTTGTGGGGTCACAGAGGCCTCCACCCAGATGTCTGGGAAGGTCTGGAAGGCCAAGTGATGTGGTATAGCAGGGTCACAGTCCCTGCTAGGAACCTCTGAGAGGGTAATGGATGAAGGGCAGGAGAGAAGCCAAAGCTACCATAGAGATGCAGGAAGTTGGAAATGCCAGGAACATGGAACTTTTGCTGAGGAAAACCACAGGCAGTGAGCAGAACCAGTCCAAGAGAGACCATGAAGGTTGCAAGCAGAAAAGCCATAGGAGTAGAGCTGTCTGAGCCCTTTGCAGCCCATACTCACCACAGTCTGCCCTGGTGCTGGACACAGAGCTACAGGATTTAATGTTTTCCCTGGTGGGTTTTGGTCTTGCTTTGGTCCTGTTCTTTTCTCTCATCCTTTTCATCAGGTGCTGTTTGGATTTTTTTTTTTTTTTGTCTTCTTGAGAGAGGGTTTCACTATGCAGTTCTGGCTGGCCTTACATTCACTATGTAGCCCAAGTTGGCCTTGAACTTGCAGTGATCCTCCTGCCTCAGCCTCCTGAGTACTGGGATTATAGGCATGTGCCACCATGCCCCCTGGCTGCTGCTTCTTTCTTCTCCTCTTCCTTCTCCTTCTCCTCCTTCCTCTTTCTCTTCCTCTTCTTCTTTCTTCCTTTTTTTGAGACAGGGTCTTGCTGTCAAGTATAGTGGTGAATGCCTGTAATCCCAGCACTGAGGAGGCTGAAACAAAAAAGATTGCCGTGAGTTTGAGGCCAGCCCACGCTGGCCTTGAATGCTTGGCAGTACTTATGCCTCAGTCTCACAAGTGCTCAGATTGCCGCTGTGCACTACCATACCTGGCTTGCTGTTTGGATTCCCCCCTCACCCCCGCCCCCGCTGTTTGGATTTTATAGGGGCTCACAGCTGAGAATGTGCCGTGAGTCTCAAAGGGGACGACTTGGACTTTTGAGCAGTGCTGGGACAGCTGAGATGCTGGGGAAGGAATTAGTGTGGTTTTGGTTGCACTCAGGAGAGTTTACCTCACCTCGGGCAGAACTCTGACCTTGTTCTGTCTTTGTGTGGAGATCAAGTGTGGTTTAAGGAAATGCGTATCCATGTCACGTTGACATTGGATGGAATGCGATAGCTAGGCTTGCTTGTCAGCTTGTTTGGCTGGAGAGACACCTAGATCAGTGAGACATGCTTCCGGGTGTGTCCAGTGGGTCGGGGCGTTCCAGCTCTGGGGACTGTGTGTGGTCCCTGGCTCTCTTTCCCTGCACTCTGCTTCCTGGCTACTGTGGGTTGAGCCGCTTTCCTCCACACTCTGTTCTGCCATGATGTTTCTGCCTTGGAGCCAGCCGGCTGTGAAACTTCTGAAACAGTGAGCGAAACCCAGCCTCTCCTCCCTTAAGTTGCAGGTGTCAGGTATTTTGTCCCAGTGAGCAAAGATGACTGATACACAGTGGATGGCTGCAACTCCAGAGAGTACCAACCTGTGCATTCCACATTCCCCCCATACATACTTACCTATGGCAATGTTTAATTGATAAATTGAACACAATAGGAAATTAATAGTAGCTAATGACTGTCAGACCTGACTGAGAAAGACCTTTCTGATAATCATGGTGCCCTCTACAAACTGCAGGAATTCATGCTGCCCACAGTAAACAGAACTGCTGGCCATAAAGAAACTTAGGACTGGATCATCAGTCTTGCTGATGCCGGAAGCCCCCGCTTTATACACACACCTGTGCTGATCATCCTTGCAGCTTTGACCTCAAACATCCCATCCAGATTCCTTGGGACTACAACCCTCCAACCCAAACCCTATATATACTTAGCCTCCCCTCCAGATAGTCACTGATACCACTCCAATTTCAGCCTGCTTATACTTAGATGAAATTACGTCTAGTGCTTCCTGCAGCCTCAGTCAGTCCCTGGGTGTTTCCTCATGTTAATTAACAATAACAAAATAAAACAATTAAACGTATATACTGTAATAAGCTGAGCATACATGCCTATGATGCCAGCACTTGGGAGGCCGAGGCAGGAGGCTTGCTGTGAATTCAAGGTGAGCGAGAGTTTGTCTCAAATAAAGATTTCTGCTGGTGCCCTTAAGGGAGTATCTTAGTCTATCCCTGTTCCTCTAACAACACCCAGGGGTGGGCAATTTAAAAAGAAAAGAGGTGTAATGAGCTCAGGTTCTGAAGGCTGCAAGTTCTAGGTCAGTTGGCTGCACCTGCCTGGCTTCTGAGGGCCTTGTGCTGCCCTGTGCACGGGGGAAAGTAGAGAAGCAAGCGAGTCTGCACAAACATGAGAGCAGCTGCACCATGAACCGCGGGCTCTTGCAGTAACCAACCCAGTCCCCACCAGATTGCAAACTCCCACCCTGCACAGTGCCAGCCCAGCCCTGAGGGTTCTGCTCCTTTCTTCCAAATACCTCCTAAAGGCTCACCCCCAACACTGCCACAGCGAGGAACGAAGCCTCCGAATGAGTTCTAGTGGAGACAGACTTACTGGGAAACCGAATCAGGATACAGCAAGGAGCTGGTCCCTCACTTCCTTGGTCCTTGGCTCTTTGTGCTCTTGGTGAAAGAATTCAGTCCAGATGCTTGGGCCGTGCAGAACCGTGGGTAGTTTGTTGTGAAGTTGACAGAGAAAGGTACAGCTCTGAGCAAAAGGTGGGCGGTGCTTCTGTCCCAAGGGTGAGTTTGGATGCATTTTTATGCGTTCAAGAGTTACTTTCAGGGTCCAGAGCACTGGGGTAAACATGCTACTTATCAGCATTTTACTTAGAAGTTACTTAGGGATTGAGTCTTCCTGTCCTTTTGAAAAGGTCATTAACTCCTCGGGGGCTTTCATCTTGAAGCTCATAAAAAATAATTTAAAACAGGCCCTACTCTAAGGCTCTTTAGATAACACTTCCCTTCTGGGTAGCACTGGGCTGGAGGAAGGAGGTGAAGGTGGGGACCAAGGCAGCCTGGGGACCATGGAGCCTGAGTGCTGCCCCTGAAGGGACAGATAAATCAGGCTCTTAGGCTCGAGAGCAAAAGAAGAGAAAGAGGTTTTGCTTGTGCTTGGGTCTGGGGTTATAGAGAATGCTCAGGGGGTGTTCCCTGGCCGAGAGGGGGTGGAGAGAGATTTCTCCAGGGATGGCCTTAGGGTGGTGCTGGAGCTCAAGTGGGTGGAGCGAATTCCTCAGCCCTTAATATCTGTACTCTGTATTATCCCCCTCCACTCTTCCCTCCTGCTAGTCCCTTCCTCTATCTAGTAAGGATCTCTTTTTTTTTTTTTCCCATCTTTTTGAGACAGGGTCTCATTATGCCTCCCGAGTGCTGGGATTACAGGAGTACACCACCACGCCCGGCTTCTTCTTTGTTTTTGTTTCCTTTTGTTTTTGAGATAGGTTCTCACTGTGTATTCCAAGATGACTTTGAACTCACTGTGTAACCTGAAGGGTCCTCAAACTCTCAGAGATCTTCCAGCCTCAGCCTCCTGAGTGTTGGGATGACAGGCATCCTACCTCTCAGTCCCTTACCTTTCTTGTCATCTTTTCTAGATTCCCCATACTTGGGAGAACTTGTCTTTCTGGATCACTCAGTGTGATGATCTCCAGTTAAGCCCACTTTTTTTTTTTTTGAGGGGGAAGGGCTACTGGAAATCAAACTCGGGACCTCCTGCTTGCCAGGTAAGGGCTTGAGCTGAGCTATACCCACGCCCGCCCCACCCCCCGCCCTTAGGCCAACTTCTGACAAAGGAGGCAGAGCCGTTAGTGTTAGTGTCGGTGATGTGTTATCGTTTCCCTGAGAACACAATGTGCAGGGCCCTCCTTTGGAGGTGTCCTTCTGGTCCCTGCCCTTTGCCCTTTGCAAGGTCGCTGCTCCTTCCCAATCCCATTGCAGGATTTCTGACCCTCCCTGGCTTTCTAAATCCTGAAGAGAAGCCCCCAGGACACAGTTAAGAGGTGAGCTACTTAATCTTTAGCTCCACGGAGTCTGCTCAGTGAGTGACACCACTCCTCAGCACTTACTCTCCCTTCTGACCCGCAGGAGCCCGCAGGCAAGACAGGGCCCCGGCAAGACAGGGCCCCGAGCTCTGCAGAAGGAAAGAGGAGGCCTCCCGCCCCGCTCCTCCCTTCCCTCCCTACAGAAGCCCTTTGCTCCTCTGAGCCCCCCACGATGGAATGTTGTGGTTGAACCCCTCTATCTTCCCAGAACAGGCCTTCCTTGAATGACCCTAACCCTTTCCCCCAGCTTCTGCTTGTAAGTGTTGGTCTTTGGGGGCAGGCGGCCTGGGCTCAGCTGGCAGCAGTGACACTCAGCGGTGCCCAGTCAGAGGGCAAAGTAGGAAGATGGGAAACTTGGTTTGGGCCCTCCTCTCCTCCTCCTTCCTCCCTTTCCCTCCTTCTTCCTCTTCCTCTCCCCCTCCCTCCTCCCTTCCCCCTCCCCTCCTCCTCCTTTTCCATCCCTCCTGCTTCCTTTTCCTTCTCCCTTCTCATCCTCCCTTCTCTTCTTCCCTCCTCCTCCCTCCCTTCTTCTCTGCTGCCATGGACTGACTATGGGACAGGCAACCCCACCAAGAGCCAAGAGAGAGGCCAAAGCAGACCAAAAGGAACAGAGATAATCAGAAAGCAGAAGCAGCTTTGAAGAAGCACTCCTTGACCGGATGATTAGAAGAGATACGAAATGTGCATCTGTGGAACAAGAACTGGTGCCACAGGATGGGGACCTCAGAAGACAAGGAAGACAGCGGAAATGCGAGAGTGGTAGAAAGATAACTGAAGGAAAGGAGAAAGGCGTGGTGTTGAATAAGAGGATCCCAGAGAAAAGGAGATCAGGACAACTGAGATTCACCATCTGCCCCACTGAATTATCTGAAAGACAGGACAGAGATAACCCTGAGGAAAGAGTTATTTTAAAAATGCAATAAGGAGCCGGGCGTGGTGGCTCACGCCTGTAATCCCAGCACTCTCGAGGCTGAGACAGGCGGATCGTTGTGAGTTCAAGACCAGCCTGGGCTACAAAGTGAGCTCAAGGTCAGCCTGAACGGCATAGTGAGACCCTGTCTCAAAAACACAAGGGCTGGGGATCTAGCTCAGCAGCCTAAGCGCCTGCCTGGCAAGCACAAGATCGTGAGTTCAATCCCCAGTGCCGCCAAAAAAATAAAATAAAATAAATAAATAAATAAAAATAAAAATGCATTAAGGAAGGCTTGGGGTAGGAGGCCAAAGTGAGAGGCCAGGAGAAAAGCTTTTGAGGCAGCACCGTGCAGGTGCTGACCTCGCTGTGAGGCTGCAGCAGGCGCTGCTGTCAGGGCCGGTGGGCAGGGAGGGCTCCTGCAGGGGCACCGCAGGGGTGCAGGCCTCCACCAGCTCACACCAAGCTCCCACGGAGCTGGAGAACCCGACCCACAGGCAGCGGTTTGAGGAAATGGTTCAAACTCAGAATGACCTTCATGCACAAGCAGAGAAGTGTAGGGCCAATCTTTTTTTTGAAGGCTGTTGGGCTGTTTAACTGCATCTGCCATCTTATTATGGAAACTCATTATGAGAAGGTGCTGAAGAACGTCTCTAAATATGCTCAAGAACAGAATGAGAAGATACCTGCTTCCCAAGGCCTCTTCCTGGCAGGCCTCGTGAGCG
>RJWT010017569.1:0-19283 GCA_004365215.1 Cuniculus paca | reverse complement strand
CACGTCTAGGTCCAGATCCAGATCCAGAACTAGAGATCCAGTGGCAGAGAAGGTAAAGCCCATGCGTATAAAATCACATGATCTCTAAGAAAGGGAGGTATCTGATGCTATGAGAAACCCATAGTTGACTCTTCTGTGACATGCTGATGGATCAGGATTTGAAAGAAAATTAGAAATTAAACTTCCTTATTATGTATCATGAACAGTTGGCTTGAAATAAATGTGAACCACTAGCAGTCTCTTATCTGAATCAACATATTTGTCTAGTGGGAAATTTATTGCATTGTGATTATATTTTTCAAATAG
Organism: Cuniculus paca; assembly: GCA_004365215.1. Lineage (NCBI taxonomy): Eukaryota > Metazoa > Chordata > Mammalia > Rodentia > Cuniculidae > Cuniculus > Cuniculus paca. The sequence continues at coordinate 18,977 of RJWT010017569.1, read as the reverse complement.
TACAGAGTAATTTTTAGTTCGTTTATGAGGAGCAAAATGTCTCTAGTTGTTCTAGGCGTTGACAATTTGAAAACATTTTTTAATCCACATTAATGTGGAAAAAGAATCCATGTATAAATAAATGAAAATTCCACATTTAAACACATTAACAATTTGTTATATCTTATAGTGTTATAATAAAACCAGTTATTCACTTGATTTAAAAAATAGTTTCGGAGCATCTTGTGCATCCCAGCCAGTTTTGGGGTGCTTTGTACATAGAGTAGCAAGCAAACCAGAATAGACAGGGAGATTTGAACTCACTCTCTGGAAAGAATCTGTCTTGAGAACAGCTTAGCTAGGAGCTGCTTCTCATTTCTCACTGTTGCAGGGAACCCCTGCCGTAATCCTGGTCACTGTGGAATCACTGTGAGATTCTGGATTGTGGAGACTTTTCACTTACTTCTGACAGATGATCTGTGACTACCATTTGTATTCAGATTGATTAAAACTATCTATCTCTCAGTGGCTGAATCAAATCTTGAAAATTGTCAATTCCATTTAACCATTTAATTCAGGGCTTGTCTTCTAGATTAAAAAAAAATTCATCAGGGTACATTATGTACTGAAACAGTAAATTCCAAATAACCCAGTCTGCTTTTAATATTCTTTTCACCCCCTTCTGATTATAGAATTGCTGGAAATGAAAGTAACAATATCGAACATTTGTCTGGGAGGTACAGAAGGCAGATGATGTGATAGTCAAGTCGCTGTTGTAGTGGACTTGGGATCATAAAATTTAAATATGATTCCTTCATCTGACTCCTGCTAGTTAGAAGACCATAAGTAACTTGATCAATCTATTTGATTATGTCTACTCTGTTTAGCTCACAGCTACTGTAAAGATCACATGAGAAAAGCTCAGATGATTTGACATTGAAGCAAAAAGCTGGAAATGATGAAATTTTAGATGACAGATGTGGTGGAACCATTCTTACTGTAATGTACAATATAGTGTCAAGACTGGGCAAATAATTTAAGTAGGGAACACCAGACTTTGTTCTGTCTGCCTTCCCCCTTATATATTTCTGATATTGTATTAGATGAGCCAAGATTGAGATATTTTTGGTGGAGGATTTCTTTTCTTTGTGGTCTACCCTAAATTAGATAGGTAAAGACAGAGTAGAGATCCATTCTACTCAAAGTAAGATTCATGGGTCAGCAATATGTTCGTGACCTGGGCACTGCTTAAAATGCAGTTTCAGGCCCCATTCCAGATCATAGACTCGAAGTCTATATTGTAGCAAAGACCCCCTGTAATTGCATGAAAATTCTCCTAAGCACCTTGGTTGGGGTTTGATTGATAGATTCTAAGACTACCTTATCATTCAAATAAAACTCTTGAGAAAGGTAGATAGGATGACAGCGACTGCTAGATGTTTTAGCACCACCTGGGACAAGGGAACAGGGTGAGAGAGGGTATACTAAAAAAACAGTCTGCTTTCTGTTCCCAAGAACCATTCTAGGGGTGAAAGGTTCATATTCCATTATCAGTCCCCTGAGCCCACCAGTGCTGAAAAAAGGTTTTTTCCCAAGACTTTTATGACGCTTAAATCAGACTTCTCATATTGGAATAACAGACCAAAAATGACTGGCAGTTATAGTGTCTGGGATTAAAGGGGGAAATATTTAGTCAGAGGAACTGGGAATTTATCAGGAGATAAGTATGATTTCATCTCCAGGACTCTGGTTTCTAGTCACCTTTGCTCTCTGAGGGCTGCTTTACTTTACTTGTTCCAAGTTCTGTGAGACATATGTTCTCAGGGGACCAGGGTGTTTTAGAAAATGTATTGCATATTTTTTCTTTTGTAGAGGGAAATCTAGACCAAGCCAGGCTTAAATTCTCATTAAAGGTCTTATGTATATTTGACAATTGGAAGTAGTTCTTCAGACACCTAAACCTTTTCCTTTTTTTTTTTTTGTGGCACCTGGCATTGAACTCATGACCTCGCGCTTGCCAGGCAGGCACTTAGGCCACTGAGCTAGATCCCAGGCCCAACCTTTTCTATTTAATTGCAAATTAGCTCTCCTTTCCGCTTTAGCTAGGTTTAGAGTTAAGTAACATCAAACTAGCTTTTTCCTTAGAACAGAGCTTTTCTTTGGAGGATAGTTGAGTTTATCTGTAATCATTCTTTTTCTGTAATTGCAATAGTTGTGACTTTCTCCTTTGTTCCCCTTCTTCTTTCCTTCATGCCTGAGGTCCTCAGGAAAATTTAAGATTGTTTCCTGAACTCGATGCTATCTGATTCCTCTGAGTATTGACTTCACATCTGGACTGTGCTACCAAAAAGTTGAGAATGTTGGGTGATGTGAGATAAATCAACTTTGAGACTAGAGATGAGTACATGGCTCATGACAAAATTTCAGGCGTTCTTTGTCTGGCCTTGCTACAAATTATTAGAAATCTTTTTTCCGGCCAGCATTTGGGGACCAGTGCTCTGCCTGACTTAACTTTCATTATTCAACAAATACTGATTATGTCTCTACTGTGTCCTTAGTATATTTTGGGTGCTGGATCTGGAGTGGAAAGTAGACTTGTCCTCACATAACTTATAAGGGTTGATTAAAAAAAAATACAGTGTGTATTTACAAATTTATTGCTGTAAAAGACACATTGCCATTAAGCTCTTTCAAGAATACTCCCCAACCTTTGCTTCACACACTTACCTCATTGTTACTTCCACTTTCTGAAGTAGTCTGTAATGCTGCTTTTGTGTCTTTATGAGGTATGATAAAAAATACAGTGAATGATGCTGCCAATTGCCATCTAGGAAGACAGATTTATAAAAACATGATCGTGTGTCCTCATCTCCCTTATTTACTGGATCTTGCACTGTACAATTTCTGGCTCTTCCCCAAAGTCAAAATGACCAAGAGAGGTAAATGTTTTGAATTGATTTAGGATATTAGGGCAGCCAGGATAGGATACCAAAGGCACTCAGGAAAAACAACTTCCAAAATTGCTCTAGAAAGAGGCAAGAATGGTAGAGTAAGCATGTTCAAAGACAGAGGGGGAGCTTTGAAGTGGATTAATAGTAATGTGTCTTTTATTATAACACATTTTTTAAAAATTTATAGTCACCATATATTTAGATCATACTTTGCATATTTTAGCATAGTAGACATTCTTTTGAGTCAATAGGTCAAAAGTTTGAAATGAATGAAATTGAGGGTTAATATCACATCGCTCATATTAAAGCTTTTTAACTTTTTGCTTCTCCTTATATAAAGGAAAAGGATTGTTTTTCTCATTAGGACTACCAGGAAAAGCAGGAAAACATTTTGCTGCAACTGTCTTCTGAAGCAGACTTATGCAAGGCTATTGCTGTTATAAGACTTTTCGTGGGGTCTCCGTTAGCTGATTCTGTCTGGTAAAGAAGTATCCCTTTTCTTGGATGCAGTGTTGCTAGAAAGAATTAGCTGCATTTTCTCCAGAGTTCACCAAGTTACTCATATTTCTTTTTTAAGGGCTCCCCTAATTGTCCACAGGTGTTCAGCCTCCTGAAATTTCAATTTCTCTTCAGCACAGCCAGCTTTTCAGCGTCAACCATAAGGCTTGAACCATACAGTAATTTCTGCCTTCGAGAAGGCTGCTGTATATAATGTTAAGGCAACATTGTCATGACCGTTATGTTGTCTCTTAAGCCAAATATGTTTCTCAGCATTCCAAGGTTATGTGAATACACAGAAATAATTATTTTCAGATGTGGACGTTGCACTCAGTGATTTAATAGAATGAGAAAATATGGTTCAAAAGTCATTCATCTAAAAAGTAATGCAGAATATGGTCAGGCTAAACACAGTATGCATTCAGACATATGCTGTCATGTAGAAATGTTAGAGTAATTGAACTCTGTGTCCTAGTATCTTCATCTGGGCTGTGGACTGTGTTCTGTTCTGAGTTAGCGTGTTTCCTGGGACAGAGCTACAGTTCAGAAATGTCCTTTGCATCTGCCCAAATAACTGCTTTTTTTCCCCTTATGCTACTAGGGATTAAACACAGGACATTTATGCTGAGCTGCATAGCCAGTCCTTTAAAAAAGTATGCTGATTTTAAAATAGAGTCTCACTAAGTTGCCAAGGCTGGACTTAAACCTGTGGTCCTCCTGCCTCAGCGTCCTAGACTGCTGAATAAGTAACTGGGTTTAGTCACTGAGCTAGATCCATGATTCTTGGTTCTCATTTCACTAATGTATTCAGTTTTCAAGTTAAAAAGTTAAAAAAATTAAATAGTCACTTCATTTCAAAGTATAATTTTCTTCATAGTTGGCCATTAAATGAAAATGGGACTAAAAAAAACTCTTAGCTTTGCAAGGAGGAGGATGAAAACAATAAGTAGATGCAATTGTTGAAGGGACCAAGATTCCATTAGAAAAATACTATAATTTTATTTTTGTCTTCACTTATCTTTTAGTCAACATAGAAAAAACAGAAAATGAAGTTTTATTACAGTTATAACATTTATCTTTTTCACTCATGAAATGGAAAATTACCATTATCCCTTAATATTTACATGTGACAGTAATACTTAAAGAAAATTAAATGAAAACTCTATTTTCTATGACTTATGCCACTTGAGAGTACTCTGATGACCGATCGTTGCTGGTTACTGATCATGGAGGCATAATATTTTGATTTTTACAGTAGTCATCTGTGGGCAAAGACGGTGTTTACTAAATTTTTAGTTTCAAATTCCTATTTTTTTCTTTACATTGTAGTGTTATAATGCATACTGCAAATATTTGCGAAGTACATGAAGTTTATTGTATTGTTTATCTCTCTGTCTTGAATTATAACTTTAAGAAGAAAATGGGACAACTTCCTCCAGTCCCACCCCAGAGACAGATTTTCCATGACAGGATAGTTTTAAACATCAGGATATTGCATAAGTCAGTCTGGAAAAAGTAAAACCAGATAGCTAACACCACCTAACAGTGCTTTGCTTTTCATAACAACATTTTTTTGGGTTATTTTTGTTCGTCTTGCTATTTATACATTAATGGTAGCTTTCTGCCTACTTCCATATACTTTCAAAAATCAACAATTTTCTTGATGATATTCTTTCTGGTAGATTTTACTTGAGCTGTGTACAAAATAAAAAAAAGATTTACAATGATTGTACCTGGTATAAGATACAAAGAAATGTAGTTTGATTGTTTTAACTCTGATAAAGAAGATTCAAGAAGCATAGGCAGGAGATTTTTGAAGGAGATGACAAGAGAAGGAAGGTGAAACGTTTCAGTGATGTGCTTTGTCTAGGGTACCACTTGGTTTTTATGTTTTACACAGAACAATGAAGATTTAGTTTTTTTTTAAGTTTTAGCTTTCAAGAGACTTGAATTCCAAAATAATTTATAAGGGCAAAGAAACTGGTGAGATTAGCTCTATGATTTTACAGATTGTTCTGGGCTGGCTCCAGAGAAAAGTTCATTGGGTAGCGATGAAAGGTCAAGGCCTACTTAAGAAAACTTGCAGTCAGAGTAGAAAGCAAGAACTGTTCTTGAAATCCTTTTTGATTTTATGTGATCTTTTAACATAAGAGGCCTAGGCTGGACCATGTACATGTTTTCCAGGTTACATTGATCAAACTGCTGAGTCCAGTTGATTTTCAAGAGCAAAGCTATTTCTCAACCGGTCACAGTGCTAACAAAACATGTCTCCAATGCTTGTGTATCACAGCCAGCTGAGATAAAGGGTATCTAGGAACTCTAAGTTTACTTTGTGGTAGTGACTGGGAAAAAACTAAACTGTTTTCAACAGCCAGTTGTTTACAAGGATCCTTATCAACCTTGTGACATCTTTATAGCCATGGGGGTGAAGAATGCTATCTCAACAATTGTAGAAGATTGGTGTTCTGCCCTTTCTGCTCCTGGAATGTAGATGCTAGGAATTTTCTATCAAACATTGTAAGTTTTCCTTTGGGATTTGTCTTCAGTATGCCATACCATTTTAGAAAAAAACTTTGTTTAGAAATACAAGGAAGGAAAAGACTACCAGTTTTGTGAAATAACTATTTCTGGTATTTTATGAATAAAAACATATTGTACATTTTACTGATATAATTACTCTATTTACTAAAATTGGATCTAATTCCTTGAAATATTCAGTAAGAGGCTGAGTAAGTTCAAGACTTTATAACTAAGTGCTATAATGAATATAGGCGGGTAAGAAGTAATGCTGGCTAAAGGTAAATAGAATATAGCTGGGAAAAATAACATTTGCAAATAATTTACAGGTAAGTGTCATTAAACAATTGGAATCTATGGTTTAGTTCAGAATTGAAAGATTATTTCTTGGATTGTAGGGAGTATGTAGAGAAGTTTTCATGGAGTAGAAGATTCTGAGTGGAATATAACAGGTGCAGACTGAGGAAGACATAGTCTAAGGCAACATCATTATTGGAAGAATAAAAAATATGGTATTGAACGACGACAGCTTGTTTATGTCATGGGTCATAAAATGCACTGAACTGAGAGCAAGATACTTTGCTAAAATAAGAATTTTATTTACATTATTTAATCTTTACGATAAACCCCAAAGCTAGGAATTTATGGAAAAAGAATACAGGATATCATTCAGTTAGTACATGCAGAAGTAGAGCTTGAAATTAGAGATGGTACATGACCACCTACTGCTCTTCACTGATGTTAAGAGACTTTTGGTGCCACAGTGATGAGTATTTCAGTCTGTAAGCCATGATTACTCAAGGGATGTGTTTGATCAGGATGAATAATGTATTCCTCCCAGCCACTCTTTCTGCCTCCAGTCATCTTGTTTTTCCTGTAAGTCCCTCTCTTGCACCCGTCTTCAAACTACAGGGAGAAATTTTTGGAATTACAAATCAGATCTTACTCTCAAAGTACCCCCCAGGGTCTGGCACATGCACTGGTGCATGTTCCCATGGTGAACGACATCTTTCCAGTTTATGTAGCTTCATCAAATCCACTGTCCAGTCTCAGAAATCTCCCTGTCTTCTGTTGCTCCACTTTGTGTAGATTGGTGTCTCTTTCCCACCCTAGAGTTCCTATTCTACTTGACTGTTCTCATTCATTTTAATTATTAAACTTTTTCTTAATTCTCGACTTGATAGAAAGTTTGAAAATCTATTTCCCAACATGTAGTTCTACACCAAAACGGAATTCAATCATTGATGGTCATTGACATTTGTATTTCATAGTAAAGTGGCTTTCCAATCAAATTTTTCAAACTTCTCATGTGCAACTTATAATCACAATGTGGTAGGCTAAGATAGCTCATCGTAACAACACCTGCAAAAATTTGGGGTTTAAAAAAAAAGATTTCACTTGTGTCCCTGTGAGTTGAGAGGAAGACTGCTTTTTGTAGTGATGGCGAAGGGAGCTTCCATTGGTAGGTAAGAGAGAATGTGCAGGGAGGAGAGAATGAGGTTAAGGTCTATTCTGGCTTTTGGCACTTTTGGCTGGTGGTGATGTTAGCTATGCATGTGTGCGTTTCACTGACCTCACTAAAGGTCAAGGAGAGAGGGAAGTGCAGTCCTACTATGTGGCTACAGGTGGGAGGCAGGGAAATAATCAACAGCATTGCCATATATTAAAGATCTGAAGTTGTAAACTGGGCATAGTGGCCACTGTCTATAATCCCTGCACTTGGAAGGCTGAGGAGGGAGTTCATTATGAGTTTGAGGTCAACCTGTGACACACAATGAGTTCAAGGCAGGCCTGCTATACATTGTTATGGTTTGTGTCTAGATGTCCCCTCACAGCCTCATGCAGTCATAGGGGTGACTGGATCTAGAGTGTGTGATGCTGGGATTAAGAGTGTGTGATTACTAACTCATTTCACTGATTGGTTTGGTGCCACACTAATCTTGGTAGCCTAGATTGAGTATAAAAGGGGCAGAAAAAAGCTGCTAAGGTCCAGTGCTTGCTGTCACTTGCCTGCTTGCCATGGACTGTTTATCCTCTGCGATATCCCTCTGCCATGCCACCCTGCCTTGGAGCCAGATGACTATGAACTGAAACCTTTTCTCTTAACTTTAAGTGTGGAATATTTTGTCTCAGCAATAACAAAAGTAACTAAAACATACATAGTGTGATTGTTGCAACAAAATAAAAATATTAAAAATTTAAAAAAAAGAAGATCAGAAACTGGACAATTCCTTTAAAATTATGTTTATTAGTAGTTTGTAAAAACATAGCCAAATCTAGTGGTTTGGAAGTTAAAACTAAATACATTAAGATTTGTCATTAGGTGTGTTTTAAAGTTTTTAAATCAGTTTATAATAATGAATATTGAGGCACATGCTAAATTTTTTGTTTGTTTGTTTTAAAAGCAAACATTTAATGGACTGTGGCACAGAGTATGTATAAAAACTAACTTGTCCTCTGAGGATGTTGAAGGGAGCTGGTTGACTGGACACACAGGCTGAGTTGTTAGATATGTATCATGTTGAAGGATCTTTGTGTGTGTGTGTGTGTGTGTGTGTGTGTGTGTGTGTGTGGTGAAGCCTTGGACATCTTTCCTGTTGCATCAGTTCTTGATAATGAGCACAGACTGAATGAATCAAAATCTCACATTGAAGTGCTTTTTCATAATTATGCTGAATTGTATTAAAATGATTTTTTGTATTACCTTAGATTTAGTTCTGTCCACACTAATTGCTGATTTTTATTTCTTCTTGCAAGAAGATACATAGAAATTATTTTAAAATAAATATAACAATGGAGAGATTTAATACAAATATAACATTGGAGAGAAAAATGTGAACTATGCCCCACCTACAGATGTTGCTAAACTGTTTCACTAGAGTATGGTAATCTTCACCCCCACTTGGCTGTAAAACTTTTAGTAATGAATATTTACTGTCAGTGTGATCAGGTATACAAACATAAAATGAGAAAATCTGAGAGAAATATGTGTGACTCAAAAGTTTCATTAGTAATTGGTTTTCCTTACTTTCTTTTTTTAAGTTGTACAGCTAGAATATCTTCTTTCATTTCTGTATCTATATTAAATGCGTATGATTAGGTCCAGTTCTTTTGGTGCACAGTGATTATGCTGAAAATTATGAAGAACATATTATCATAGATCAAAAATTAAATATTGGAATCATAAAAATTCCTATTCCATGATGGTGCATGCCTGCAATCGTATTGCTCTGGGAAACGGAGGCAGAAGAATCACAAATTCTAGCCCAGGCTGGGCAGATTAGTGACTTAGTAAGATCCTGTCCCAAAACCCAACCCAAACCAAACCAAACCAAACCAAACCATATATATGAAAAGGAATGAGGATGTAGCTCATTGTGAAGGTTCTGGATTTAATTTCCAGTTTAAAAAAAAAGAAAAAAAATTCTTTTTAAAAAGAAAAATACATATTAATTGTTGGTCTGCTGTTTTTATTCAGCAGATTTTCTTATGAGACACAACTCCTTTGCGTCTCAGAAAATTTGCCAAGTTGTGCAAAACTTTATCAAATCTAGTGAAAGAACAACTAATTGTTTATGTGCTAGGATGATCTCTACTTAGGCTCATTTGCTTAGCTTTTGTGTGATAAGTGAGGAGGAAAGGAGGGGGCACTTTGCAATGTTAGTTTATGTAGCAGAAAGTTAAAAAACTAGAGCTTTACATCTGCCAAGCACATGAAAACCGTGTTCTTTTCCTTGGGAGTGCAGCTTTGAGGATAAGTTTCCAAAAATGATAAAGCAATTCTTTTTCCTCCTATTATATAATAAAGCGGCAATTATTTATCATGTTATCTGTTACTACAAGGTACCTGTTGCTGAATTTTCATTTCTATTTTCTTTCATTTTCTCTTCTCTACTAGGTTCCATCTAGGAGAGCTGTCATGAATATGTCTTCCATGTATATTAAATGTGTCTTCCCTCTAATTTTGTTTTATGTAGCCTACTTTTCAATTCTGGGAATGAATGTACATGATCAAAAAAATAACAAGAGGTCTTAAACCCAGCAAGAAGAAAAAACAAAACAAAACAAATATTGGTTCTGTTAGCTTTTATCAGTCCTTTTACATGCTGAGAAATATAGTCAGTCATCCAATTTTTTTTCTGATCCTAAATCCATTGCCCTTATCCATCGCTCACTCTTGTTTCCTATATGTAGCAGCCTGTTGACGGCTATCACTGATTTGATGGTCAATTATCAAATGGAAAGCTTTAATTCCATCTGATCAGAACAATTCAAAACCCAGCCTCACTTTTAGCATAGGTCAGGCTGTGGAAGAAGTGTATAGAAATGTGACAGTGTGGTTGGTGAATTAAAACCAAGCTTGATTTGCAAATCAAAGGCCAGGCCAAACAAGCCTTGAAGGGTCTGCCTCGGAAAGGGTCAGAAGACACTGGATAGTAATTGAAGTAGGAAGCATTTGCTGTGAACACTGGGTATAATCAAAATTTGTGTTCTATTAAGGAATCCCGACTCCAGGTTTGAGCCTATGTAAATCAGTAAGTTTTGCACTAGGACAGTGATGGCAAACCTTTTGGAACTTTCACTGATAAGAAACAGCCAGCTCCAGCACATGTGCCATAGGTTTGCCACTACTTCACTAGGCAATATCTAACATTAAGCCATAGAAAACACTTTCTACTCTAGCCAACTGTCAGCTCACCTATCGCTGCTGCTAGTAAAATAACTCCAGAAGCAAGTAGAGCTGGCAGAAATTGCATGAGTACACAGGTTACAAAAGAGCAAAATGAGTAACTTTTAGGACATCATTTCTGTGGGGCCCTGTATTATACTGCTTAGGCTGGAAACTAATGGAAATGTAGAGGTTAAGCTTGGCATAAAGTTCTCTGGGGATGCAGGAATAAATGCTGACAGCTGGGTTCTTCTTTGTCCTGAAACTATTTCACCATTTAAGAGAAACTGACTATGTACTTTGGGAAAAATATTTCTCTATAGAGCTGTACAGGTCTGTGTGAATCTCATTTTTTTTTCTTTTTTGAAATTTACCACACAAGTAACTGTAAGGCTTTTCCAAATACTTTCTTCAGGCTGAAAACCATTTCCCAAAGTGTATCCCGATGGTACAGATTATAGCCAAATGTGTGCATACACATATGCAATGGAGGGAGTTTCTGAAACGTGGATGGCAGTGTCTCTCACAGAGTTTAGGAGGCTTTCCCTCGCAGGGGGAAACATCAGGGGATCAGCTTGAAATCCTCTGAAAGCTCACTGGGATTTTGAAAGGACCAACAAAAATGAGAATATGGCTTCGCTTTTTGTTTCTCCTGACAGCACAAATACCTTCCTCACTTTGTCGCTTATTGTCTCTTTTAGATGATCTTTGCATAGCCAGTCCTTGGAGTATAGAGTCATTGCCCTGTGCTCAGTTTTTCCTTCCTGGAGATATAAATAGACTGATGACGTCCTTTGCTCTCTACAGTCTGTGCATCATTCATACCGTGCATCTCCTTTCCAGGTCACAAAGCTTTTAAAAAAAAATGAGCGTTAGCAGCATGTGAGAAGCACACATCCTCTCGCCTCTCACCTCAGAGTGGTGCCTGTGACAGCATGCAGACAGCAGTGCATAGAAACATGACATTTGGGTGGTGCTGCAGGAATATCAGAAGGAAAACAGCCATTCTTACCAAATAACTTAAAAATAGCATCGTCTGAGTATTTTTTTTCCCCTCCACCCATTTTCCCCACATGCTTGAAATGAAGCCCTTCCCGTCCAAAGCATGGCTGGGAATGTGTGCTTTGTGAGAATTTGAAGAGTCAGCTTCTGCTGCTACAGTGGCCTTCCCCCTTGGTTCAATCGAGTTAGCTCAAGTCATGAGAAAATGTCCTATCTTTTATTCGCTTTTCCTTTCCAGTAAGATAAAAATGGTCCTGCTTCCAGACGGTCATTTATTATCACATGGCTACTGGGTGAGGAACAGTGTATTGGGTGTTTTGAGATGGAGGAGGAGGAAGAAAAATAATTTCTTTCCAGCTTTTTCACAAAACTTTTAATTCATTTTGTCCGCCATGACACTGCCGAAGACTGTTAATTCTCAGAGGGAATCTCACATTTGGGGATGGTGCTGTTTCATGTTTCAGTCAGCTTTCTGTCACTGTAACAGACACCTGAGATGGTTATTTTATAAAGAAAAAAGGTTTATCAGGCTCCCTGTTTTGGAGGTTTGGGTCCATGGTTGGGTGGCCTCATTAGTTTTGGGCCTTTGCTGAGGCAGCACATCATTGGCAGCAGTACCTTGTGGAGTAGCACTGTTTATGTCATGAGCAAGAAGAAAAACAGAGTTAGAAAGAGACTGAGATTCCAGTCACTTCAAGAGTAGTATTCCAATGGAATAAGACCTCCTTCTAGCTCCTCCCAAGAGTGCCATTCTTTGGAACAGTCTGTTTACCACATGGACTTTTGGGATTACTTGAGATCCAGAGAATTTGGCTGGGAACAAGGTTAGAGAGTAACATCACTTCCTAGTCTGTCAGTACTTCTTTAGGAGTACTTTTTCATGAAGCATTTATTGAGTCTACTATGAGCTAGTATCTGTCCTAAGTATTAGATATACTCAGTAACAAATAACTAAAGCTTCTGTTCATTTTATAATTATGTTCTCTTAGGTAATATGTCAGGTGGAATAAATCCTATGAAGAAAAATAAAGAGGGCAAATGTTGCCTACAGGTAGCACAGAGGCATGTATATTATATTATGTAGGTTGATGAGGGAAGATTTAATTGATTACAGGGACAATGATAAGAAAGAAGAAAGACAGTGAGGCATGTGGATGTCTGGGGAAAAATGCATCCCAGGCAGAAAAAAATAGCAAAGGTAAACCTCACAGGCCAGGATAAAGTAGATGATGAGAGGAAAGAGTGTTATGGCAAGAGATCACTGAGGCAACACATGGGGACACACCTTGTCACCCTTGTAGGACATGTTGAGGTCTTTGGGTATTATTTCAACCAAGAGGTGACATTGCAGAGGAGCAGCATGATTTGATTTACTTTTCCCAGCCTATGTGTGGGCAAGGTTGAGAGCAGGACACAAGTCTATCTCTTCCTGACTATCCAGATGGATGGCAGTGGTGGCTTGGAGGTGGCAGTAAAGGTGGTGAGAAGATATTCTAAAAGCAGAACCAACTGTGAATTTGCTAATTGTGATATTTGTGAAATATGTATTTGATCTTAATTTGAGGGTCCTCTCATCCAGGTCCTAAAATCCTTGGGATCTCTGGAGTGATGAGTATCTTTTGGTATGCTAATGATATAAGTAGCTGCAGGGACTCCTAATTAGCCTCTAAGTAAAGACTGATCACCAGGAAGATGGAGGCTGGATTAGAAGCCTGGCACTTTCCACTTCAGTATTCAGGGAAAGGAGAAGGGCTGAGGGTTGGACTGGTTATCACTGGCCAAGCATGTGTACATAATAAAGCCCCCAGACACACCTGAAAGGACAGGGTTGGAAGAACTTCCAGATGCTGAAAGCATGTAGGTGCGTGATGGCTTCTGAAGAAAGTGGGTGTGAAAGCTGCATAGCCTTCTCTCATGCCTAATCCTGCAAATTTCTCCATCAGCTGTTTTTTCTTATCCTTTGCAGTATCCTTTGTGAGAAATGCATAAACATGCGAAGTGTTTCTCTTGAGTTCCATGAGCTGCTCTCAAAAAATAGAACCCAAGAAGGGGGGAGTAATGGGAACCCCAACTTATTGCTGATTGATCATAAGTAAAAGTTAAAATGTAACACTTAAAATTGGCGCCAGATGTGTACGTGGAGGGCTCAGTCTTGCAGGTCTGAATCCTCACATGCTGGAATCTGAGACTGCCTCTAAGTAGGCAGTGTTAGAACTGAATTGGGTTAGAGGAGACTTCGCTGGTGTCTGTGGGAGAAACTGGTGTCCTAAGTGGTGAGTGCTCTGTGGGAGAAGGAAGAACGTGGAAGTTTTTCCTACATCCTGTTATAATAATGGGTTTGTATTTTGAGGGCCTGGATGGATAGACCTGCCATTTATAGAGATGGGAAGAAATGAAGAGGAACCAGTTAGTCATATATTAAAACCACCATTAATATTAAGGCATCCGGTTCTAGGAAACTCAGGTCATTGTTTCAATGTGGTCAGTATATTGTATTTAAGCAAAAAAAGATAAAATTGATGAAGACAACACTCATAACGTGCAACATTTTTGAAGTGAGTAATTAGCTTGTGTTTTAGAATAAAGTATTTCAAAGAAACCTGGAGTCAAGACATTTTAACAGAAAGACTTGGTTTCCCCAACCTCAATGGTTTTGGTGCCTTTTCATGAATGTGACCATGAGTGAAGGCACTCAGGTAGTTTCTGACATTGTTAATAGAGTTTCTCAACTTCATTGCAAATGTTTTTGTTTGCAAAGAGTATTCTTCATCTTCATTACATTTTTGAAAGTCAGAGCACAACATACAACTGCTTATTTCTATTTGTTTAAAAAATTGTTCTTTGGTAACCAGATTCATTTATTTTTTCTCTAAATGGAATTTATTTTGTTTTCCTGCTTCCTCTATTAAATCTCATTGTCTGTCTTAGCATATGTTTTTATCACCTGCTCAATGGCTAAGCGTACCATCCTTTATAAAGGCAATGTTCTAGCTAAGAACTTAATTTATAGAGTAGCAGCTAATGTCATTTAGCTGTTCCAGTATTGTATTTTAGTAATGGAACATTCTAAACATAACTAGTGAAAAGATCTCCCACCTAAGGTCTGTAGAAAAGAAAGATAGAAATAGAAGAAATCTGTACTATTTCAATTCCTTTTAATGCTAGATAACCTTGAATTGGTTTAATTGATTTTAGTAGTTGCTTTAGAAAATTAAGTTGTAGAAGGCAAAATATAGATACACATCTCAATATCACATTCTTCTTTCCCCAACATTTGTTTGATTCATAAACATTAGCATTCTTAATTTTTTTTTGAGCTGGATGCTTTATATTAGTTTGTTTAAGCCTTTGACAGCTCTAGAAGATTTACAGGATCATCTAGGTGCCAAAGATTGTGAGTTTTAAACCAAGAACTAGAGACACAGCAATGAACTGAGACCCAGTCCCTGCCATCCAGGGGCCAATACTCCGGGGTTCCAAATTAATCCTTCTTTCTCTGCATTTTGCATTATAATTCTAAAGGAATAGCAAAGGCAGCAGTTCCTTATTCTTAATTCCTTTGCCTAATCAAGTAAAAATAAATTTGAACATATTTCTTTTGAGCCAGCTGGGTACCAGTGTACTTTGGGTTGTGTTTGGAATAGAAGACTCTTTCAGCTTGAAGCTGTCTTTTATTTGAAGAAGGGAAAAAAATGGAGTCACAGAATATTACAAAAGATGTCTGCATTAGATGCTTAAAATGGTATGTGGTCCTTTACTTTTTTTCAGCTATGGTATTGAAAATTGAGTCCAGAGTCTTAACTTACGTGAGGAAAGCACTTCACATCTGAGCTACAATAAGCCATTTTATTTTATTCTATTTTATTTCACTTTATTTTAAGACAAGGTCTTGTTAAGTTGCCCAGGTTGGCCTTGCCCTTGCCATTCTCCTGCCTCACCCTCTGGGGTAGCTGAAATTATAGGCGTGTGTCACCAGTCCTAGCTCTGTAGTATTTTAACACTTGACAGGATGCTCTCCAAATACAGATTTGGATAAAGGTTTTATGAGAAGTAGTTGAAGTTGTCTTCAGAGAATCACTTAAAATTTGGGTACATCCTGGTATATCAAAGGTGTTTTGTGGGTATGTGCTCTTATTTTGATAATACTTCTAATACATTTTTGTTACAAATAAAGATGCATGTCCGAATTCTAAGCTGATAAATTCTCACCAGGCTTAGGAAGTGCACCAGCACGTCGGCGTTCAGCAGAGACTGAGGGTTTACTTGGGTGCATGAGAGGTGCCATCTGCCACTGAGAGTGTGCTCAAAGGTGGGAAAGAGTTGTTAACTGAGCTGAGTCAATCAGGGGCGGATAAGTGAAAAGCCCAGTTGCCTACAGAAAGGTGTTTCCGTTTTATAAAACTTTTGTTTAAATCTAGTATTTGCCTGTTACCTTAGTCACTTTCATGTCCCTGGGAAAAAGATAGCCAATATTCACAACTGAAAGGAGGAGAGGTTTACTTTGGTTTGTGCTTTCAGTCCATGGTAGGCTGGATCCAAGGTGGAAACAGCAAGGCAGCGGGGTGTGGAGGAGGAAAAGGTGCTCAGCCGGTGTTGGCCAGGAAGAAAGAAAAGAAGGATCTTGGGACAAGAATATACACTTCCAGGTCACTCCTCTAGGGCCCCACCTGCTAATATCACATTCAGCTACTCAACCCATCAATAGATGAATCCAGTAATAAGCATAGTGCCCCCCAATCCAATCAGTCCCAGACATGAGAATTTTGAGGAACATTTTAGATCTAAACCATAATACCTGTTGACCCCTTCAGACGTATCAGCAAAAATTCTAGTATTTGGAAATATACCTTGATTACTTGAGAGAGGACAGGGAGGGTGGACATCATTGTGAAATATCAGGTATTTGAGAATATGATTCCAACTTCCAATCCAGGAACATTTCAGACCTCACTGAAATAATAGTTCTAAATAGTGTTTGGTGATAGCTCACTGACCTATGGTATTTAATTTTTTTGTTTTTTGGGAGAAAGGACCGATGATGTTTTTAAAACAGGAGAGATCCCAGAGCAAAGGGGGCTTTATTTCTCACCTGAAGGTCTAGAATAATTTTCTCCTGCAGGAGACAAAGGTTGGGCTACTTTTGGAGATAGCTAAATTTTGGGTTTGTTTAGAAATTCATGTGCCTGTAATATAAAGTGACAGTTGACCATAACATGCAGACAGCTGTCTTTAACTTTATGTTTGACACTGTCTCGTGCATAACGCCCTCACATCTACTGTGTTTCTTTTTGTTGTATTGTTTACGTTTGACTCTGTGGGCCCTTTATCGGTTCTCTCTGCTACATTCCTGTGTGAACACTCTTGTTTCTCTCATCACCTGACCAAACGCACAGCTTAGATATTATTTCCTCTTGGAATGTTTCCCTGCATGATACTTTCTACATTCCCACACTCAAGTTCAGTATTCGTGCTAAGGATTCATGGCACTCCTCCATGTTTGTCAGACCAGTTCTCAGAAAGGCTTCCATAGACCCAGTTGTGCAAAGGCAAGAAAGGACTCTTGCTGGTTTTATTGTTCTGGCTCTTACTGCCTAAGCTGGTGCATGGAACGTAGCAATCAATAAATGCTTGATCTGAATAAATGCAACAAAAGAATTATTTTTTACAATTTGGAAGTAAATTATTTCAATATATAATTTTTAGCCATGAGTATTAGACCTGATGTTGACTTTGTTGTCTACCTCTCCAAAGTCATTAAATCTGCACCTAATTTTGACAGTTTTTCCTTGCAATGTCTCTAAATGGTCATTGTCTTCTCATTGCCCTAATTAAGGTGCTCTCTTTCCTTTTCTGTCTGCAGAATAAGTTTGGGAAATGCTGGTTAAGCAGTTAATGGCTTAATTGCCACAGGATTTGATGAAACTCTTAATGCAGGAACATTATAAATTTCTACAGGAGGAATGTAGGCTAAAGTGTTTCCTGGATTTGTTTGATCAGAGAATCTGTTTCCCATCTCTGAGCATCTTATGTGGTTAACGATCTGCAGAACCCACCTGGGGAAATGCTGGCAGAGATCGCAGAGCCACCACCCCCTCCTCACGGACAGAGCCTCATCTGGCTTTAATTTAATGAGAGACACCAGCCATAGGCAGCAACCACTGAGAAAGGAAGCAGCCAGTACCCCTCTGAACCCTAGGGACCTCAGACTCCATGCGCTCTTGGAAATTTGCATCAGTATTCCTTGATGGTAGATGAGGCCCTGAGTAGTAAAGTATGCACCTTATTCATCTACAAAAGACATTGCTATTTCTTCTCACAGTGCTATAAATGTGTGTGCTTTCCTTGATAATATTTTTTAGAATGTTATTAGTACATTTGTGGTACATCATGAACATATTCATTGTGGGTAGTTGGCACATGTGCATAACATACATTATTTCTTTTTATATTCTCTTCCCCCTCATCTTTAGTCCTTTTCCTATTTGTCAAAGATCTATTTATTTCCTACTATCTTTTATTTTGCTCTTTGATTTATTTATACTTTGGGTTTCTCATGGAAGAGAAACCATATGATTTTTAATCTTGTGTGTCTGATCTATTTCTTTTAACATTATGGATTCAAAGTGTATCCATTTTCCTACAAATAATTCAAATTTATCCATCGAAGACTTTTCAGAAGTTAATACCTTAGGAAAGAATACTTCGGTACTCTTATTTAATAACTACCTGTGCCACTGAGTTGAATCAGGTCCAGAGGTTTCAAAGTCAACCTCATGGGAATTGGCCAGCCGGCTTCTGGGCTTTATATCCCAGTTTTATGACTTAGTGATTTTGAATGACAAACTTGCTACTGCTTACACATCTATATATCTATCTCTGCTGCTTTGGTGAGGTAAACAGGTGGCAACAATAATGGGAAGAGAGAATCATCATTTGTTAAAGCATCTAAGAACTAAGTAAAATAAACCAAAAGGCCAGAAGAAATTTTAAAAGTGCTTTGCCCTTGTTCTGAATATAAATTGGGGTCTTATTCCGGGAATCATGGTGTTGACACATTCATTATCCTATTCTACTTTTCCAGTCTCTCAAGGCAGAAATTTTGGGGTTGTCTTTCTCAGTGTGTTACTCTTACATCTGGTATTTGATTTGGTTGGGAATTCTATTCCATCTAACTTCAAAGTGTATGATGTGTGATTGGAAATTATAGTGAATGTTTAAATTTTTAAAAATTTTCTGCTATTAATTTCCTCACTCCCCCAAAAGAATAAAGCACTCCTCCTTTCTTAGAACACATTTATCTCATCATTCTAGCCACTTTCTGAAGCAGTGTTAGAAGACTTCTGTGGTGAATAGCTTTAGTT
>RJWT010017568.1:0-19275 GCA_004365215.1 Cuniculus paca | reverse complement strand
AGCATAGGGCCATGTGATATTTCCCTACTCAGCATCTCTGACCTCTCTTCTAAGCAGAAGCAGCTTAATAGTTTTGGCTAATAAAACCATGTTTTCATTGCGTCTGAGAAGCTTTCTATGAAGCTGGAAAGGGAAAATCTGTTCATTTATCTGTTTTATAAACAGTCAAGTAGCAAGCTTTCTCAAAATGGATGGTACACTTAGTCTAAACAAATCTCATGGGAAGGAAATGTTCAGTCTTTTTAATTAGTAAATATGTCTGATTGTGCTGGGAGCATTAACATTTATAGGTTATGTGAACCAAGCTATTGATTGGTGTTAACCTTAATGGGGCAGAGTTGTTAAGTGGGCAGAATGTGTTGGAAATGATCCTCTCAGCAGGATCAACCCAGGATTTATCATGCTTTGATGTTGCTTCTACAAGACTGGGACTCAGCCCTGGCAGTGGCCTATGCCACTGACATTTTTCTTCTTTTTCCTGCCCTCAGGGTCCCTTGCCTGTGTCTCCTTCGATCCGTTAAGTGTTTAGTCTTTTCTTTGGGTCTCGACTGTTAGTATTGGCCTAGGTGAGTGTGGCAGTTGTGGGGACTGTATGTGAAACTTGGGCTAACGCACAAGGGGAAGACAGGCCGAAGGAGCAGCAAAACGAGAGACTGCAGTCAAGTTTACCAGAGATAAATAGAGGGGAGAGATGGAGGGGCACCCAAACGAACCAGGAAGAAAGGGAATCTCCAGGGTTGAGTCCAGGAGTTTGTGACTGCAGGAGTTCTGAATTCTGAGTGCTTGTGTGGGTACCTTTAGGCATCCATTGCTTGCTCATGGGGGCCCGTGTTGTGGTGCTCAGGTGGGTCTGTTAAGGGTTCAGGACAGGGGGCACAGATCAGAGGATGTGAAATATACAAAGTTGTTTGAGGCTTTTAACGTGCTCTCCTTGTGAGGCAACACATTTTCATCTTAACAAGAACCTTTTATAGGCATGGGATTGCCCTCAGTGATTGACATTGCGGGCACTGTAGGGCAGACCTCAGGGATGACAGTTTAAGGTAGGTGGTATCCTAGCTACTTCTCAGATGATAGTGTTGTCAAGAGCCACCTCTGGCACAGGGCTTTCCCTAAATGTCTATCCGGAGTGCATGTGGTGACGCTTACCTCCTATGTGTTTATAGCATGCTTAATACTTTGCAGCTGTGCAAAGGGCGTTCTGAACATTGCTGTATATGCAAAAGAACCACCACCATTATGAGAAAGCTCTTTAGTTCCCATAGCCCCCCTCCTGATTTCTGTCCTGAAGGTTTCTGGATTTAATTAGAACTAGTTCTTGGAGAGGCTCTCTGCTGTGGCCTGGCCCTTTAAATAAGAGACAGTGATAATTTTCATTTTTGAAGTCATGTTAAATTTCAAACGTTGGCTTGTCATTTTATTTTATTTTATTTATTTACTTATTTATTTTTGGTACCGAGGATCGAACTCATGACCTCACGCTTGTCAGGTGCTTACACTCAGCTCCTTGGCTTGTCATTTTGTGCAGGTAGCAGGGAAAAGAGAAGACTGAAAAGTTGATTCTATCTTTAAAAAGGAAACATCCTCATTATAAGGAAAGCTTTAAAAAATATATCATTTAAAAATGAACAAGACATAATGTGTATAGAAGCAACTTATTAACGTCTTTGTTTTCAGTAGTTTATTGATATAATTCTCATGCCATATAATTTATCCACTTAAAATATACAATCAATGGAATTTTGTATGTTCATTGAATTGTACAGCGTTGACTACAGTTAATTTTAGAAGATCTTTAGCCTACTCCCCTCCCCATTCATAGGCAAGCACTAATCTATTTTGCAGTTGATATTGCTTGCTTTGATTCTTCTTGTAACTGAAATCATGAAATATCTAGTGGCTCTCATTTTGTATGTTTTTAAAGTATACCCATTTTGTGGCATGTATCAATACTTTATTCCCTTTTTATTGCCAAATAATATTCCATTGTACGGATATACCATTTTATTAATTCATTTATCAATTTATAGACATTATGGTTGTTTCTACTTTTTGATTACGAAGAACAATACTGCTATGAGTATTCACATGCAGATTATTGTGTGGACATACAATTTCTCTTAGATATATAATTAGGGGTGAAATTAATTAGCTGTATTTGGAAGTATTGTCTTCTAAATGAATCCAGCTGCTTTTTTCACCAGTAATTTTGTCCATCCTGGATAGTTACAACCCAGCATAGCTAAAGTTTGCTTTTCTTAATATACCTAATTGTTTGTATTCTATCTTTGAGTTGTAAAATTTCAGTTTGAGTTTTTAACATGACTATATAATGATGACTATCTCAGTGATCAAAAAAATTAGTGCTTACATTGACATTTTTTAAGAACCTACTAGTGCATTTAACTTTCTTATGGACTTGTGGTACATCTTAAAGCTTTAAAGATGTGGTAGCTAGTTTCGAGCATGAAAGAATATCAACTCAGTTTCTGACTTTTAAGTTGGCTTACTAAGGGCTGGGGGTTTAGCTCAGTGGCACAAGTGCCTGTCGGCAAGTGTGTGAGATGATGAGTTCGATCCCCAGTATCAAAATAAAATAAAATAAAATAAAAATTGGCTTACCATTTTAATAGTCTCTGAAGAAGAATGCAGCAGCCACTAAAACTACTAACTATAAGAACAGAAGTGTTCATGTAGGGTGGTGGGAATTTTCTCATTTTCTAATTTAATTTATGTCATTTATAACCAACATGATGGTAGGATGCCTCCACATACTCTTGTGTTCTTGGTGACTCTCAGTGCACATATTCAGTGAACATTGCCCAGAGTGTAGAGACTGGGTTAGATGCTGCTTTATCCTGGCCAGCATTTAGCACATGGAAGATACTTAATATACATTTTCTTTGTCATACTCTGTTTCTTATCTCTTGCTTCCTTTTTTCTTTTCAACTTCTAGAATACTAATTGTTAAAGGGTGCTTTAAATGCCTCTCCTTCAGTAAGTACATCTTTTTTAATGTACACAGAAAACTCGCCTCTCAAGGTTGCTGTTATCAAGCTTGCCCTGGGAGATAGGAGGTTAAAGTTACCCTCAATCATTTCCAGTTCTCTTAACTTTGCTTATTCCTGGTGATCAGCATTCAGTGTGTCATTTCATTTGAGTGCAAGGTATTTTTTCCCCTCTTTTGTTTGTTTTTTGTTTGTTCTTGAAAGCCCTTGTTTCCCTAGACAGAATTCATAGCCAGAATTTTTCCTGGAGTGTTACTTCTGAATAGAGCTTTCCAGAGAGTGCATTAAGTATGTTAAAACTTTCCAAGTTTCACCATTGCTGTCTTTTACATCCGATGTGTCTTTCCTGTACTCCAGTGGCCTTTTTTGTTCTGGTGGATACGTTATCAATAAGTTTTTCCCTGATGGCTTCCTTCTTGTGTTCAGCAGTTCATGTTCTCTCATGGCACAAGTTAGTCTTTAAATATACTGATAGGCATTGTGTCAGGGAAATCTTGGGAAAGTTTTGTATATATTATAGGTCTTTGCTACACTGCAGACATTCTAGTAGAAAGGAAGTTTTACACTCAGTGTAGTGCAGAAAAGTGGATGAACAACTCTTGGGGAAGATTACCCAGGAAAAAAGAGGATACAGTACTCAAATGAGTTGGAAAGTAGAGTAAGATTGGGTATATGTTAGGTTAGAAAACCAACCATGGGAAAGCCTAGCCTTGGGTCACACTCTTGAGCAAGATAATACATGAGAAATGCACAATTTTTGCAGATATTCAAATGAAGTTATTGTTACCAACTGACCCAGTTTCCCTTCACTACTTAAACTTGCAGAGCCCTCTGATGTCAAGGTATTAGCCTCTCTTTTCAAGATTTGGGATGGAAATGAGAGAGGGTAAGATTTATGGCTGAATTAAGGAGTGACTAAATAATAGATTTGTTCATTTTAATAAGTATTTATCAAATGTCTTTTGTGCCAGTGCTGTATTAGGTGCTGGTGACACAAACATGAATAAGCACTGTTCTTGCCCTAAGGGAAGGAGTAGTTTAGTTGGGGAGTGAATTGTGATGTACTTTAAAAAAATAAAGACTTTATTTACATATGTGTCAAGCTACAGGAGAAGTGCTTGGATTGCAAAATGTAACAGTACAGTAGAAGCCTAGAGGAGGGGTGGAAACTTGGGAGAGTTAGGCGAGGAAACAGACTAGTATAGAAAAAGTATCTGTAGGGTGAAACTAGAATAGAGGTCTGACTTAAATTGAAATTAGAACTGTTATTCATGGTCTATACATTAGGGAAACAGTTTCTGTTTCATTAAATGGGCAGGCTTTCTAGGGATTGTCTGTCCAATGGAGAGCTAATTTTAAGGACATCTGAAACAAGCCATACCCTCCTAGTCTATGATCTTTTTTCTTGAAACTTTGCTACTCCTTGTTAGTGAGTCAGTTTGTCCTCTGATGCACTAGTCTGGTAGTTCACCAGGGCCTTTGATGTCTGTTACTTAGATTTACTTAAAGAGGTGTAGAGATCACTAGCAGTCCTCAATCAGAGCCACTTTCCAATTGCAGAGTGAGGCAGCCATCCCTATACTGAGGCTCTCCTTTAACTGTGAAAGTGTATTTATCCAGGTCTGTGTTCTGACTTTTTAGTTCTCTTTGCTTTGGGTTTGCCACTTACACTTACTATAGAGGTTTCCAAAAAAGCATGGCCTAGGCAGAATGTCAGCATTATGAAGGAGAGTGTTGGTGCCATGTTCTCAGTGGGTGTTGTTAAATGCGGCATCCACAATAATTAGGACCTGTGACATGTAATTATGGCAGACGCTTCAGAATTTAATTAGCCAAAGGCAATAATGATAATATAAGATCTAGGCAGTGTCCTTCAAATGACAGAAATTGAGTTGCCTTCAAAAAAGAGAGGATTAAGAAAAAATATTGGCATGGCGAAGTTGCACAGTTTCATTGCAGAATAACTGCAATTTAAAATTCTGTGATTCTTTTTAACATTATGATTGTTTTGAAATTATTGCAACCTTTGATTCTTTTTGTAATTTCAGTAAGACCAGGGACTGCTTCTCTCTTGTTCATTTGTCCCTGGCATCTGAGATAGCATTTAGTAAATCTTTCTGACTAGGATGTAGGATGAAAGAAATGAACACATTTAATTCTTTTAAACCAGGACTTGAAAACTGGCTATGTGTTGCATTATGGTCTGTTTTTCCTTTTTCCTTTTTAAAATTTTTATAGTTACAAAAATTGCTTTTAGATGCCACTATAGCCAGCCTCTATATATTCCATGGATTCCTTATCCTCAGATTCAACTGACTATTACATATAGAAAATATTTGCAAAAATGGAAAGAAATTGTGTATGTACTGAATATGTACAGGCTTTTCCCCTTACAATTACTTCCTAACCAATACCGAATGACAAATACTTACATAGCGTTTACATTGTATTTGGTATTAGAAGTCATCTAGAAGTATGCAGGAGATTGTGTGAATGCTGTGTTATTGCGCTATTTTTGTAAAGGACTTGAGCATCTTCAGGTTTGAGTATCCACAGGCAGCAGGGGTAGATTACGCTGGAACTGATCTCTTGGATCTAGAGAGATGGTTGTTTAAAAATAGGAACACTGACATACAATTCTGGATTGTTTTTCTGTTTATCTGGAAAATTCAGAAGATCTGACAGCACTCAGCTGGACTTCCCACTTGGCAGTAACTGACTAGGAAAAAAAGCAGCAGCTGCCTCCTTTAGCTGGAGAATATTGTCCTTAGTCCCCACTTTGTCTAAGTCACTCATTTTGGCCTCTGTGGCTGTCTGAATTTGGAAACTGGAAATTGTTAACTTTTTTAACTTTGAAATTGCATCTTGTGCTCATGTGTATCGTGTTTGAAATATAGCAAAAATGATTTAGGGCTTTTTAGGTATCTTCATTCTGTTCATACTAATGCAGCCTTTTAGTTTTCTACTTGCCTGATGACTTGTAAAATGCATTAGGATGGGCTTTGGTTAATATGGCTTTGTAAAAGGGTTTCAGTTATACTTCCTAAAAGTTAGGACTCATGGTTTTTTTTCTGTGAACAGAGTTTGAACCTTTGAGTACCACCGTGGGCACTCACCAAAGCATAGGAAGGACCAAAGAAATAAGCAGATGCCTTGGTTCTAATTGTAGGGGACATTGAACACAGATTTGAGGTGTGAGTGTTCCAAAGGCAGAAATGCAGGCACTTTTCAAGAGTTGAGTCTTCAAGTATTTATTGACTTTGTTAAAAGTAAATTTTTCCTGGCATTATTTAGAGGAGGCTTTTTTTTCTTTTAAAAAGTATGTATTTTAAGTTTTTCTCTGAGTAAGATTAAATCTGATAGATTTCCAACCTCTTGATTTCTTTTTATTTGTTTAGAAAATATGTATCTGTCATAATGAATATGATGTGATAGCTACTGGTATATCTCAGAGTACAGTAGAAATAACATACACACAGGAGGAAAACATGAGACAATACTGCATCCAGAATGAAAGGCATATGTAAATACATAATTGGTTTATGTAGGAAGACTCTTCTCCAAATAATTGATTTAAAAACATGACTGTGTAAAATGTGTATTACACTCCAAACATGACACTTGTGACCAAGCTGCAAAAACTTAGTGACATTAATTTCCAAGATCCAAATGCAGATATTCATTCTTATTCTTTTTCTCTATCTCCTGCATTTACACATGCAAAAACAGCCTGCCAAGAAGCCAGTTGCTAAAGCACCATAATATTCTATGTAGCTAACCTTGGGTTCAGCTACTTTGGGATTATGTTTGTTTCTTCATTTAAATTAACACTGACCCTGAAGTAGCTGCTCCTTAGTCATTTTTTCTGGTCATCCTTAATGTTTAAATAACTTGAAGCTGGCCATGGCGGGTCTTAGGAGAAGCAGAGTTCACATGCTACTTTATGTTTATGTCTATACTGTGTTGGCAGTGCTCCTCAGCCCTGGGCCTTTTTCCCTAGCAGACAACCATCAGATCGAGTCATCTGTTGAGAAGGAAATGTGGTTTATGAGCAGCAGGTGTGTTCAGCATGATCATTAACCAGAACAGTTTGACCCTGCCTCACCCCTACTTGCTCTGTGCTGCCCATTCTTTTCTCCTTGCAGTATAATTAGTTAAGCCTTTGGTCACAATGGACAGTCTGCATTTAGCAAATTACACTCTGCAAGTCTTCTGCCTGGCAAACACTTGGGCAGTTAGTGGAGACAGCAAAGAATCAAAGGAACAATGGTATTGTTTTGGGTGTAGGTTGACCTAGTGTACATATGTTGTACTTAACATTAAGAGCAAGTCCTAAATGTAAAGTCACACAACATAATTGGACACATGAAAAACGGATAGGAACACAAGTCCATTTATCTTCGTATCTAATATTTGGCTCAAAAGAATTGATTGCCATTTAATTTGAAAATAATAGGAACAGAAGTTCTTGTAGTTAAGAGAAATTCAACTCTGAGAATGTTACTTTCTCACATGGAGGTTTCTTTGGTCTTTCTTTTGCAGTGTTGATTGTCATTCTAGTGTGTGCCTATCTTCAGGTCTTCTTAATGGAAGCACCTTTAAAGTTACGAGATTGCCTGAAGTAGCACAGTGTGTTGAAGTAATCAGTAAAAATTGGGAGAACTCTCAGTGTTCTAACTCTAGTAAACCGCTTTAAAAATGAGAAAATAGACTATGACACTGGAGCATGTGTTGTATTTTGTGATGCCATTTGGTAGCTAAATTAGAGTAATGCAGCTCATTCATCTTTTGCGATGTCACCATTTTAATTTTTGTTTTGCATTGCCAGGATGGGCCTATTTAAGGCACATTTGAGCTCGCATCACCTTGGCAGAAGGCCACTTGAAAAGCATCCTTACAGAGGGATTCTTTGTTTCTTTTTTACAATGTATTGGATGGCTTTCCTCATGACTGGAAAGAAAGGAAAGAAACTATTAATACAAAATAGTAGTATCAATGATGAAGGACGGCATCCATGTTTTTCTTTAAGGGTTGTGATAGGAAATCCAACATTAGGTTTATGTAAATATCCTGTCGGTGAATTATATTTGTTTTAAGGACATCAGTCAAGCGTAACATTGGGTGATAAGGACATTATCCTTCAATAGCTGGGTGTTCACATCCAGTGTATTTTTCAGAGTCTCCCATTTTCTCATTTTAAAGTGTTTTATTTGGGGCCAGGAACTCTTAAAGTAATGACCACCTTTGTACGCTGTGTGACTTCCGCAACTCCAAAGAACCTCCACTGACAAGACTTGAACTCAGCATCACACCAGGTGTGAGCTCTTTCTAAGGAAGGGAATAGTGGCTTGTTTTCTAGAAACTATTCTAGAAGCCGCAGAGAAAATGTAGGGCAAAAGATTCTGTGAGATTTGTTAAAAATGTAAAATATTATAAAAGGTCAATTTCTCATCCTTGAAAGGATGCCGAGAGTTTGACTACAGTTTTGGCCCTCAAACTTAAATGTTACTTTGTAAGCTTGGTGATCATCAGAAGCTTTTGGTCTTGAGTGTTGTGGATAGTAACTTAAACTGTTGGAAAAAATGATTTTCAGTTGATAGTTTTATTTCTTTGTTTCTTTTGCAGTAGAGAGGAGGAATAGTAACTCTTTGAGGGCTTATGAAGTGCTAGGACTGGTGCTAAGCACTTTGATACATCATTTCATTCAGTAATCTTGTACCCTATAAGGCAGCAATCATTTTTTATAGGCAAAACTTGAGGCGAGAAAGGTTAAGCACTTGCAGCTGGCAAATCACAGGGCTGGCATTTGGATCTGCTTATGTCTTCTTCCAAACATAGGTCCTCCCTTCTGTGAAGGGGGACCTGCCTGGGTTGGGAATATCTCCATCAGCAGTCTTACTCAGGTAAACAGTTAAGAGGTGTGGGCTGGGTTTTGCACAGTAGTTTACTGTGAAGTTTACAAAGGAGAGTTCTTTTCACTATCTCGTGTGGTCTGCACGTTAACTCCAGAAGGTGACAGTGATTCTGGCTCTGATATTTGAGGACTAAGAGGTGTTGTGTGAAGACCTGGAGGATGGGTTCCTGTTTGGAGGAGGAGTTAAAGTCAAGTCTTAACAAAGTCCAGCCTAGTTTAGTGGAAGGCTCTCTCTTTTTCCATAGGGAATATTTCTGTCCCTGGGTTTAGCACCAGGGGAGCAGTTTTTCTGGGGTCAGTAGCTGTGAGAGATAGTGGTGACCAGAGAAGGGTGTTATGATCCTTCAGAATCTCACGAGGGAAGCTAAGAAAGAGCCTTTCTACCCTTCATTTCCATTCCAAAATGACATCATCCTGGAGGCAGTTCTTGAGAATTAAATCTAGAAACTTGTAAGAGTTGAACCTATTAGGTGGTTTGTTTTTCATTCTGTTTTTATAATTATTTCTTCTAAATAATGCCAAAATTAAAAAACAAAACAGAACAACTTACTGTTGAAAGAAACTGGCCACTTTACTGCACAAGATTGCCTTAAATCTCTCACCTCTGCTTTTCCTGTTCTCCAGGGGGAGTGTAGAATTGTCACGCAGCATTCATATTGTGAACTGCACTGCACCCATTTGCTAGTGAGTTCCCCATTTTCTTTGTTTTAGATTGATGAAGGGCTGCTTGGACTTTGACTTTCCTCAAGATGTTAATTATATGTTTCAAAATCATGTGTTCTGTTAAAAATCACTTACGCATAGTCTTGGAAAGAGAACTGGAGGCAAGGAGTTGCTTCAGGGTGCAGAATATTGTTTTGGAGGGCTTGGGAAATAAATCTTCAGAGTTAGTTCATTTACCACCAAGACATATTTAGTCAGTGTATATAAACAAAAGAAGTCACAGTGTGCCTGGACATTATTTGTCCCAGATGGAGTTTAAACTTGGCTCATTATACTGCACTGATGTCATGGTGCATAAACTGGCCCCAAATTAGACGTGCATAGAATCTGCTATGTGCTCCTATGTGCTGAGGGCGTGTGGGGAGGAGGGGCGGGGCTGGCTGGAAAATCTTTGTCACACTTTTCCTTCTCGCTATGCAGACACTAGTGTCAGTCTTGGACGTGGACTTGGTGTTGAATGAGGGAAGAATTGGAATGATCTGTTCATTTGTACAAGTTGGTATGTGTGTGTGCTCAAGGACGTGGTTCTTTCAGGACTGAGTATGAGTTTGCTTGACTTTCTGATAGTTGCTCAACAAAGCTTGAGTATTCACATCTAGGAAGGAAAACCTGAAAATACATTACTTTTTTTTTTTTTTTTTTTTGGTGCTTCTGGGGATCAAATATAGGGCTTTGCAGAAACTAGACAAGTGCTAAGACTTACTTTTTTTTTTTTTTTTAGTATTGGGGCTTGAACTCATGACCTTGCCCTTGCCCGGCAGGTGCTTATGCCACTGAGCTAAATCCCTGGCCCAGTGTTACATTTTTGAAGGGTGTTTGTGTTTTCTTAACTCTGGGCAGTTTCTTTAAACTTTTTAGTGGTCTCAAGTATTCAGCTGTGTAATTCTGTTTCCCCAGATTGTGTAGTGGATAACCTTTTGAACTAATTGCTTAAGTATCTTAAAAGGCAAGTGCTGAATAGTTTTTGGAGAATGTGGCTGAGGTTTTAATTCTTCTCTCTGCTTTGAGAGGGCAGCTTTTGGGTCAGAAAACTGCCAGGGGGAGGATCTTCTCTTGGACTTCAGTACTTACTAGGAAGTTTCCACATTCTATTGTGTTATAGCATTATTCTTTGTTGATGGCTTTCTTTACGATAATCTTAATTAGAATCATTTCTAGGCAGTTCCAATCATTTCGTAGATGTAAGGAGCTTAGATTTCAGAACTTCCATGAGTGGTTCCAAAGTGGCTCCTCTTGCTGAGATCCCTGGAAGCCAGACAGACACTGGAATTTGGATGAGCTGGGAGTTGAGCCTTCAGGAGAGCCAGAATATTTCCCAAATAGAAGTAGACACTCTAGTTAGAAGGGAGAATTGGGCAGCTTTAGATTTTATTGAGAACATGGCAGAGTTGGTAAAATTTTTTCTTGAGTCTCATTTTACTTGTTACTGGTGAGAACTTGGGGATATGATTAACTTTGAACTCTTGAAGACCAGTACTGAGATGATTCTCCTTGGTCTTATAGTTTTATTTGTACTACTTTCCTTTTGGTCACCAAACCTATGAAAACTATGGAAAATGGGCAAATAGAGACTACCGTGACTGCTTGGCAAGTTGCCTAGAGGTCAAGGAAAGGAGTCCTAGGTTGGCTACTGAATGCTTTTGGAGTTAGTTTTTTTAGAGCAAAAGCCAAGAAACTAAAGAGAAAGAAATAAGGGCCAGAAAAAGTACAGAAGGGAAAAGAGACATAAGAGAGGGAGACACAAGTCAGTTGTACCAGTGGTGGAAATGGGAATGGTAGAAGCATACTTAGATAAAAGAATTAGAATGAAAGGAAGTAGGAAAATACGAAGTAGCTATGACTTGAAGAGCACAATGCTAGGAAGCCTAGTGTTGCAGAGGACTGGGCAGAACTATAGAGGCGCAAACGTTGAGATCTAGGCAGCCGTAAAGTTGGAACCATGCGTTATTTTTAAAAACTCCTAGTTGGAACAACATAGTCACTGAATTATGTCACTGATGGATATTTCATTATTATTGGATTCTACATGTCTAGTGTTTTGCCTTTCAGTTTGAGCTTCTCACTGCTACCAGTTACCTACTAATGCTTCCTTCTTTCAGTTTCAGCTTCTCACTGCTACGAGTTACCTACTAATGCTGCTTTCTTTCTGCTTAGGGTAAAGTCCAGACCTTCTAAGTAGGGCAGAAGTCCCCTTTGAGGTCACACCTTTGGTCCACTATTCCATGTACACGCCATATGGCAAACCAAGTGTTGGTCAACATGTCACATCATTCAAGCCTCCATGCATTATCTGATGGTTCTTTTGCTTTCCCACTTGCAGCTTCCCACTCTCCCTTTAAATATCACTCTCAACTACAACATTTCCTGGTTTCTAGATGGTTTCATCTGTGTCCACAGCACTTGACAACGTATAATGTTATGTCTTAGTTACTGTTGCTGTTGCTAAGACAAAATACCTGACACCCAAAGTTGAAGGAGGAAAGGTTTATTTCAGCTTGCAATTTGTAGAGGTTTCAGTTCAGAGGTGGCTGATTTCAAGGCAGGGCAGCATGGCAGAGGGTCATCACAGAGGAGAAACATTTCATGGCGTAGCAGGCAAAAGGAAGCAAGCCGCCAGCCGGCCTTCCCATTTATCCCATCCAGGCTGCCAGCCTTTTGGGTGGTGCCACCCAGAATTATGCTGATTCCGATCAGTGGACTAATTTAGTACCATACACCCATAATCTCAGTGTCACATGCTTTAGATCCACCCAGCTCTGAAAAGCCCCGCCTGTGAGAGCATGAGAGGGAGGACACCTAGATACAAACCATACCAGATTATTTTATGTAGTTAATCATATTTCTCTACTATAGCATCCTCATACAAAATGGGCAAGATTTTATTGTTCTTATCATGGAATCACTCATGCTTAATACTGTAAAGTGTTTTTTAACTACATTGTAATTACTCAGTAAATGTTTGTTGAATTGAATAACCAAGGTTTCAGGGTTTGTGTTGTGTTGATTTAAATAAGGCTCCTTTAATCAATGTAAGGCCAATGCCCAAATAGGTGATAATCTGTGCAAGTGGTAAAAAGGAGGTTCTTTTGTCTTTTCTCTCAAATCCTTCTAAAACTCTCCAAGTTATGTTAATATGCTCAAAGTAGTAGTCAATTGTAGTGTTAATTTTAAGCAATTAAGAAAGTATAGTAATGCAGGAAGGTTAACTCTAGAAATAGTTAATGATAAAATGTGCTCTGTCAAAGGATGGGAGCATTGTTCATGCTCATATTATTTCTTATGTCTTGGAGAGAGGGCATTGTTTTTTGTTTTTTGTTTTTTAATGGCACCGGGGATTGAACTTACTACCTTGTGCTTGCAAGGCAGGCACTTAGACCACTGAGCTAGATCCCCGGCCCTGAGAGGGCATTGTTATATGACCAGTGTTGAAATAAGTTCTGAAAATTGTGGAATATTAGAATATAGGCAGTTAAATATATTTTCTTCCCGGCCTTGAGATTTCTGCATTAGGGTTGCTTGATTACATTCAATGCAGTCTACCAGAGATGTGTGATATTAGTTGGCACATCAGTGGGGATCATGTTGCTCTGTCTCAGCCAATCAAGATGAGACATGAGATAGCCTGATCTGTGTGGAGCGGGACACTAGATTCGGTGTGCAAGACATGCTCAAGGTGGGGCTGGTTAGGTAGAAAGAGGCCCGAGCTGCTGATTTTCCATCACTATGTTGAGATCCAGGTCTGGGGACACAGGTGTGTGAAAGGGACTGAGAAGTGGAAAGGTGTTGAACCTCACCTGATCAGTATCTGTAACAAGGATTAGCACTGAAATGGTGCTTGCAGGAACCACATTTTGTTCTCCGTGAACATAATCATTAACTAAAGGAAGGGGAGTTACATTTTTGGTACTCAACTACTCCAAAAAATGTATTTAATAAGACAAGCATGATTTAAATAGACATCATGGTGCTCCAAATGCACATGGGTATTTGGTAGCTGTTACTTCTAGCTGGGGAAAAGCCATACTAAAGCTTAGTTGGAATTTTGGGCCTTTATGCTTTTGGTCTTTGTCTTAAAAGTCCTGTGGTTGAAACTTTAGATTCAGGTGTTAGTGCCTCTCTTAAAAGAGGCTTTTAACTTAGTTTGGGGCATCTATATTACATTATGCATTTTTTCCATTTAAGTTAATTCTGTATTTATATTCTTAGCACACAGCAGCTCTTTTTGTAATAGAATCTCTTTATTCAAGTCAGAATGCAATTAGAGTGGAAATGTACAACTTCTTACAAGCAGCCTTTGTATTTTCTTTACCACTGACTGTAAATGTTTTATTTTTATTTAAATCCCCCTGCCCCATGCCAGTTCCATTTGCAGCCCAAGGTGGGAAGAATTTTGTGTTGTCTGAGGTTCTATTTCTAGTGCCTAGCACAGTGGTGGTGAACCTATGTTAGCACTGAGAGCTCTAAAACGGTTTGCCATCACTGGCCCGGAAGAATACCTGATACATTCTGGGCGCTAATTTGTATTTGCTGAATTATGGCAGACCTGTAATAGTACTTCCTCTGAGGGCATTTATTTCATGAAATGCAGCTATTGAACTCTTTTTTGTTTTTTATTTTCTATAGACATAAAATTGTGTAGCTTTGGTGTATAAAGGTGTTGTATTTGGTTCATCTAACTTCTTTCTTTCTTTTTTTTTACTAAACATTCCTGTTTTTTGTTACTAGCAGATGATTTGAGGGGAAGAACAGAGCTTATAATGCAGTCTTCACAAAAGTCATCTTGTGTTTTTCTTATCCTTACTATATCGACCCACAAGAAGTAGCATCTAATGATTGTGATATAAAAGTGGTTAGCACCTTAGTTTATCTCAGGGTGCTGGGGGTAGTGCATTAGAGGACTTAACAATAACTTTATGACTAATAACTAATAACTAATTCTCCTCAGTAGAGAAGTTAGGGTCTCTTGCTACCTAACTGCCATGCGTTGATTGCAGGTAGGAGGCTGTACTTCAGGGAGTGAGCATAAATTTCCCAGGGGAGAACTTGTCCTGTGTGTCTGGGGAGGTGCTTTTGACCCTGTTAACTGCATTTTCTCAATATAGCAAATTTTTGAAGTACTGTATCTATACAGATGTTTGACTTTGTGTAACTGCTGCCCACTATGATCAGGTAGGGCTGGGTTTTGATGCTAGCTCAGACATTTTGTAGTGATTTTGAACAAATTTCTTATGTTCTTTAAGCCTCAGTTTTTCTATGTAAAATCTGGTTAATGAGAACTCGACCCAGTGTCGTTTAAGTCCTTCCTGGTCTTCTGTGTTTTTTTTCCTGACAGCTGTGGATTCTGGCTTCAGGAGGATTGGGTGAGCATGGTGGGGCAATCACTACTTGCCTATCGTCTTCCTAGGTGTATTTCTAACCCACAGCTCATATCTTTAAACCTGGAACATTTTCTTTGTATATGTTATCGCAAAGACCATACATTGGTCATTGGCAACTCCTCGCTTCACTTTTCCTGATTTGGAGAAGAGAAGAGGCTCAAAAGACAACAGTTTTCAATTTTGCCTGATTTCAGCTGTGGTCTGTGGCCCATGGACCAGGGCCTCAGATTGTGTGTTTTGGAATCAGGTGTGTGTGTGTGTGTGTGTGTGTGTGTGTGTGTGTGACCAGAAAATAGTAGAACTTCAAACAGGTAGTACTGTTCTTTATGAAGTCAAAGGTCAGATTTTCAAAGCGGTTTTGGGCTTGAGGTTTACCTCAGTTATGGAATACGTCCCTAGCATGTATGAGGTCCTGGATTGGATCCCCAGTGCCACATAAATAAACTAATAAAAGCTATTGGATGTTCCTGGATAGATCCCTAACTTACATGGAACTCTTCTGCAATTTTTGGCTTGTATCATCTTTTTCCTTTTAAACGTATTTGTTGAAAAATCAAAAATATTGGCTCCAAGGGAGAAGTTGTTATTTATACATGAAACAGGTTAGCAAAAGACAAGCTTTACAAGGGATGGCAAGTGGAAAAGGCTCCAGAAGAAGGCTCCTCTCCCACCTGGGTTTATGTCTTGATCATCTGGGTTGAACTTTTAAGAATGCTACAAATGCATTACAAATGCTGGAAGCGTTTTTGGATGGAAACTGTGAAGTTGATTTAGGTGACTGGTGGTTTTTTTAATTTGTGGCATAAATTAGGCATTTTTCTATAGGAGTAATCTTAGGTACTGTTACTTCTGGTTAATCAGCCATTCCATGTTTAAATTACAAAAGTAGGTTTCCCTTTTCTCTTCTAATGAATTAAAACAGTTAAATTTAGATTACACTGGTGAGGAAAGATCTTCAGCAACTTATTTCAGTCTGCTCATTGGGTAAAGTATTCTCAGGATGCTGGGTTTAGCCTTTTTCTCAATGCTATTAATTGTTTGGTATTATTGTTTCTTTGTGGACTTTGGAAGGGTGGTCACTTATTTTTCATTAGGCCTTGATAAACTGCCTGTGTTTACTTCGGGCTTTTGGTTCAGGTAGCGTTAGTGGATTTGAAACAGACCTGATGAAGCCGTGGTAGCCTGAGGTATGTGCCTATGCTTTTGATTTTGTTCTATGTTAAAAAGGAAAAACTTCTCAGTGATTAAAATTGTTGTCTTGATTTTATTTTTTTCCTTCTCTGACAAGACACAGAATACAGCATAAATCTGTTTAATGCTGACTTGGGAAAAGCAGGAAATGGTCAGTGAGAGGACAAAAAGATGACGAGGCTTGGACAGCAACGTTATGTTTTATATTTTGTATTTAAGAGAATTTGTAGCAGTTACAGCTGCTTTGTGGCTGAAGAGAAGGGAGGGGAGGAGGGATAGAGAGGGAGAGAGAAGGAAAGGGGGAGAGGAGAGAGGGAGAAAAGGGTGGAGAAAAAGAGAGAGAGAGAGAGAGAGAGAGACAGAGAGAGACACTGACATGTGTGAAACAAAAGATTAAGAAGAGTCCCAGTCAGTCTGGGTGTGACTCATGCTCCTCTAGGCAGGGTGATGCCAGACCTGCCGCAGGGATTCATTCAAGTCTTCTGTCAGGACAGGTCATTGGGCTGGTGTGTCAAAATTGTATCTTTATCTCTGCAGTTGACATTGAAAGCAGCAAGGTGGTCACCCTTCTTCAGTATAATGCAGTGGTTTCTTTTAAAATATCTTTGTAGCAAGATGAATGCAGATTGTTCAAATAGTGACTTTTGCTCTTACTAAGAAAAATTGGTTTTAGGACACAGGAGATTTGCCTGGTTTCTGAAGTAACTTGGTAGATTATAATCTGGTTGCCATGGAAACTCAGCAGCAGTGAAAATTGCAGGAAGTAAACATTTGAAGGGAGGTATTTTAGTAGGCTGCTTAAAATCTTCTTTACCTATCATCCTTCTGCTAAACAAGGACTTCCCCAGCTGGATGCCTCTGGGCAATGCTTTGAATGGTGGCTTAGTGTCAGTAATTGAAGGACTGTTAGAGTCACTTGTCCTGCAATATGGTGGGAAGATAATGTGGCAATCTGGAGCGTACCCCAATTCGGCAATCCTTTTTTTTTGCTTGGAACTTTCCATAATACTGGTGAATTGTATTTTCAGCACCAATATTCACGGCACATTATCTGACAATTAAGAATGTGATAGAAGAGAGTATATGAATTTATGAGTGTCAAAATCTGGGACATAAGTCTTGATGTTCATTGTCGTTCCCCCCCCCCCCCAGCTAATTAAGTCCACAGGCATATATTATTAGCTTATCTCTAGAGGTTTGGATGCAAAGCAGATGGTTTTGGCTCTATTACAGTGATGCTAGAGTCTGACTAAAGATTTTGACAAAGATAGGTATGCGCTATATTTATGTAAAAATGAAGTTAATTCAGATGATTTTCATGTGAAAGCAGTGGCTCTAAAAGTTCAGTTTCAAGAAAGCAATTGAAATGTTTTATCATCCTTTAGAGATCTGAAGGGATTTCCTTTTGAGTTCTTAAAATGGCACAATGTGTTTACATTGGTGAGAATTTGAATACTGAAGACCGAAAGATTATTGACACAGTTACTGTACAGGAAAAATAAATTGCCTTGAAATAACTTATCATTCAAAATAAATAGGAAGCACAAGGGATGAAGCTTGGACTGTTCTTTTTCAGTTAATTTATTTCCTAATTTTAATGATTGTAATATCTTGGCAGTGTCTCCTATGATGAATTATTAGAAGCAGCAAAGTACATGGATGTTAAAGGTTTAATTTTAAAGGTGAAATTACTTTAATTTTAATAAATACTTTACAAAACTGGTAGATGATAGCATATGTAGTAGAGTTGACTTTTGAAGTGCATTTTATGAATGCTTCACTTCTAAATTAAAATAACTGTGTTTTCCTTATGCTTTTTGACTTTCATTCATTCAGTAAAAATAATGAGTTCTGATTTAGTGCCAGGAAGGGGCTAGACAGTCAGATCTTATCCTTGTGTCACCTAATGAAAGAAGGAAAGGCAGAGACTAAAATAATTGCTCAGTTAATTAATTGCAATTGTAAATTTTAGGAAGCAGTGGTAAAGTGGAGGTTTTTGCTTGTTAGTTTTTGTTTTACAGTGTCTAGTGGGCACTTCAGCTGTCTTGGTAGTCAAATTCCATATCTTACAGTGAGAAGGATGGGCAGACATTGGCTGCTTAGGAAAGGAATAAAGTCAATGAGACAAAGATAAGGGAGTAGGCACCAGCATGCTTAATGCTCTAAGACATGAAGGAATAAAGCTTACTCTACGAACAAAATGCAACCTTGACATTCTTATCAATTTCTAAAATGTGTACTGGTTATTTGAATAGTGTTAACCATGAACCTGATAATTTTTAAGTATAGTTTTTAAGTGTGAGTTATGCCTTTAAATTTGTGTCTAGACATAAATTAGGTATAAATTAGTGATTCCCCCTTTTATTTTATTAGAAGAGAGACCATCGAAAGAATAAACTTTGCCATTGCCGTGCATGGTCTAGTCTTGGAAGTTGTCTTCTAATATTAAATATTGATGTTGACATGACTAAAACACTAACTCTAGGCAATAGATTTAAACATTTGAGTTTGGTGGGGCTAATTGGTAATATCTGTTTTATACATAGATGTTTTAGCAAACTTTATAATTTTCCTTTGTCAGTATAGTTTTGATTTTCTTTTTTCTTCAAGAGTTGTCTAAATTCATGAGAGAAAAAAAGGAAATTGTGCTTCCTAAAGAAAAGATTTCTTAAACTTGAATTTTCCAAGTTACCCAAGTAGCACAGGAAAATTCACTTGGTTACATGAAAATGCGTGTATCTTTATCCTCCCAAATTTGAACCAGGTTAATAATTTATACCTAAGTTTTATGCTTATGTAATACTCTGTGCTACATACTTCCTGCCTAGCGCGTACATTTAGATAGTAAAACTTGAAGAAAATTCTTAGGTGTTTTAGTATTAAATTGAAATTAATGTGTTGTTTTGGCAGGTTATTCTTGTTCAAGTTAATCCAGGTGAGACTTTTACAATAAGAGCAGAGGATGGAACACTTCAGTGCATTCAAGGTAAGGAAATTTTTGGTAAACATTCTAATCAAAGGATTTATCCTTTATTATTTTAAAGATGTAAGATTTTTTTTT
>RJWT010017567.1:0-19276 GCA_004365215.1 Cuniculus paca | reverse complement strand
TGTGTGGCAATTTGTTATAACAGCCACAGGAAACTAATACCTTGAAATAGACAACTTATCACATCATTTAAAACTGCACCATCCTATATGGTAACCACTAACCAAATTTGAAATATGAACTCATCCAAATTGGGTGTTATGTAAGTGTAAAATAGGCAATGAATTTGCCGTCCTAGTATGAAAAGAGAAATGAAAAATATATCACTAATGCCTCCATATATTAATAACAGTTTGAAACAGTATTTTGCAAACATTAGGTTAAGTAAAATACAGTATTAATTTCAACTGTATCTTTTTATCTTCTAAAAAATATGTATGTGAGACAGTTTAAAATTATACATATGATTCACATTATAGCCTATTAGCTAATGCTACTCACGACCTCGCACTTGCCAGGCAGGTGCTTAGGCCACTGAGCTAAATCCCTGGCCCTTGTCTTTTTGAGACAGGGTCTCACTATGCCCTTCAGGCTGGCCTTGAGCTCAGTTTGTAGCCCAGGCTGGTCCCAAACTCACAGTGATCCTTCTGTCTCAGCCTCCCGAGTGCTGGGATTACAGGCATTCGCCACCAGGCTCAGTGCTAATGCTACTCTTAAACAAAGTTTGTCTATAAATATGGCCTGTTGACAGTTCATCAAGAACTCATCCTTTAAGTCTTTATTCACCAATAAAGAATAAAAATTTTATTATGCTGCTGTTTTCTAATGGTATTATACAGATTATTTGGAATATGAATTCAGAGATCCTATTTTCCATTTCTATAATTAAAATATCTTAAAATTATACTGCACAGCCTTTCAATAAAAGAACACATGGTTTTGTTACCTGAAAATTTAGAGACATTTTTCTTTATTAAAGTAGAAAGACAATGTCCTCATTAAAGAAATTGATGTATATAAATAAGAAAATTATGAATCAGCTTACTTAAGCTATTGCATGCTAATGAATACATTACAAATACATTGTATTAGTCAGTTATTGCTGCAGTAAAGCTGAATAACAGAATCCCTCAAGCTCAATGATTTTCAATAAAGGCATTTAATTGTTTATTCAGACATCATGCTATGTTGTATAATCTATGTTATGCTCAGTTATACTGTATGCTGGCTGAATTTTTATTTATTTGTTGTTCTTTGGAAAAAGATATTTATTAAATAATTTTAATTGTCATAAAATAACTAAAATGGGTTTTAAAAGTTAAGGCTCTTCTCTTTCTGTGGATTGCTATAACAGTGTAAAAACAAGATCATCAATCCTGCTCAATGCTTTGTTTCTAACTTTAAATTTCATAGATTCCTAAACATTTTATGATTAAGATAAAAAAATTGGACTATAAATGACAATTAATGGCCATCAGTACTGAACATACACTCTGATCAAGTGTACAACATTCTAGTCGAGTGGTTAAGAAAAATGTTTCAGTTAAAGCATCGATTTTAAATTTTGCTGGTTGAATTTAGCTCCAAAATTTGATGTTACATTCAACTCTTCAACTTTACTCTTCTTGAAGTCATAGAACTAGCAGCTACACAGGATTGTTCTTCCCAAAATAATGCCAATAAATTTTTAAAAATGTACAAAACTCTCTCTGCCTGTTACAGCCCTGGGTCGTATCTGCCACATTCCTATGTCAGCCACGCTCAATTCTCTAGAATCAGTCATGTGACCAAACACAAAGTCAGTGGGTCAGGGATGTGTGTACCCCCACTGGACCCTGTTGTGGGGTTCCAGTGTAAAGGAATGAAGATGTGGAAAGAGTAATCCCATGTGCTACACAAGAAGATGCTGCTTTTCTCTTCTCGCTTCCCTTCATTTCAGTACCTGATCTCCCTTCATTGTGTGTCTAATAAGTGATCAGACTCTACACTAGGAGAAGTGGGAAGTGAGAGATGAATGAACCATGCTCTGCCTTGCATCACTATACAGTCTCATAGACAATAGAGCCCCATTGTTAATCTCCTTTTGGTTCCTCATCTATTAAGCAGAGAAAATACAACTGCCTGTTTAACATGTTTATCATCAGGATTCATGAGGTAATATGAAGGACGATGCATAATGATTACAAGATTACAAAGACAATGGCTGTTGTCTGTATATTTGTGTCTAGATGCCCATCTAAAGATGCGTTTTGATCTTGATTTTCAAAAATGCAGTACATATGGATCTGTGTACTTCGTAAAGAAAAATAAAATGGAAATACATTAGCATGTCAACAGTACCTATATTTTGGTTTGGGCACAATGAAGTATATTTTTTTTAATTATACATTTCACTGGTTTGTAAAATTTCCACAGCAATCATCTGTGACCAATAAAACATTTATATACATCTTTGAAATTATTAACCCAGTGAATTAGACCAAATTAGGCAATTCAAGCTTCAATATCTACTGCATTTCTAAAGACTTTCACTAGATTCTGTAGATATTACACATTTTATTTTGTTTTCGTAAGTACCATTTTAGAATGTTCTAGAAATTTTTGTTAATATATACTTGTGGCTTTGCTTTCTATAATTGGCATAATTTTATTTAATATTGCATGTGTTTAAATTTTGTAAACAGTAAAACTATCTATTTTTTTCAATGCTTTACTCTGTAGTTTAAAATTATCAAGTGTTCATTTCCTCTCACTGATGAAGATTAGGAATGCTGTCATGATAAATCCTTGTTATTATGGAGGATCGTCCAGATTTATTTTCATTGTTAAAATTTGTACTTAGCAACATGAACACACAACACTGAGCTGTCTGGAGTTTTTTCTTTCAAGTTATAAGTTGAGATTAATAAAAGCATTTGAGAATCTGAGGATATGTTTCACTGATAGTTTTGATATCTAATGTGCACAAGGTTTATTACGCATCAGAAATCGGTTGAGGATTCAGCTGACTTTGCTGCAGATCTTGGAGTTGATCACTTAACTGCTACTTTCCAGAGGTCCTTTCAAGGAACTCTAGCCAAAGATAAAAAGATTAACAACCAAGGGCTTCCAGGGCTTATTTTTGACCACAAAGATAAAGAACACCCAATAGACAGCTCAATTCCAGATCTTTCTCTATTTTCAGTATCAGGAACATTTTAATATATTTTCAACCTTCCATTTTTTTGCAACTTTCTCCACCTTGCATTGGACTTAAAACCTCCAGATCTAGGAGGATGAAACTGATGCCACCTCTAGTTTCCTTCCACAGAAGTGTTGCCTCTGTTACATTCTGTCATCAATGTTAGTTTTGTAAAATGAATTGAATTTGATGATAATCAAGCAATTCAGGCTGCATATCTTAATTTTCCAGAACTGTTTTCCTATAACCAGTCTCAACTTTCTGAAACTCTTAACAAATTAATTGAGATGAAATCAAATATATTTTGGAGGCAGCTTCAGCTTTTGGAAAGATAAATGAGTATGAGTTAGTAAAATTACCATTTCCATAGAAAGGTGGATTAGAAGAGCACTATCAAGACAAAATTCTGTTTTTCATTAGCAAATTCTGTTTTCTCTATCCTCATGTTAAAAGATAAATAGTGTCTATGTGGTTTTATTTAATAAAACCAAGAAGAATATTGGCATGGGAAGTATAAGACAAAGAGGACACTTAAGCTATGTCAGATTTTATGTATTTATTCCAAGCCGCCTGTGGATAAATACTTATCAAATCTACAAAAAACAAACAAAAAAAAACCCAACCAGAAATAAGGTTAGTTATGAAAGGCACATTGTTTTGCTGGCACATGAAATCTCAACCATGTATTTTAAAAGAAATGTATCCGCATAATGCCTTAGATCACACAACCTTTCTGTTTCACAATCCTGCATGAAAAGTGTAAGAAAAAAATATATAACAACACTGAGTATGGGGTGTTGTAGAGAATGGGGAAATAGGAAGAAAATTTTAAAGAATCAGAAATGAAGAAGTAAAAAATTATCTGAGAACATTTCTACATTTTAAGCAATTATATTCAACAAAACTTCTAACTCTGTTAGAAAGGTTGAACATCTGTGGTGTCCAGTATGATAGTCACTAGCCCCGTGTGACCATTGACCATTGAGCACCTGAAACATGGCTAGTGTGACTGAGCTACTGAATTTCTAATTTGACATTGGCTAGTAACTGTCTTAGCAGATAGTGCATGTTCTTGGCTTTACCACTCGAACTGTGGTCTTGCCTCTGCATCATGTGGAAGTTTACTTGACATGTAGAAGTTTGGCTCTGGCCCAGACTTACTGACTTAGAATATTCATTTTAAAAAAGATTTGCAGGTAATCCTGTGCTCTGGAAAGTTGGAAAATTACTAGAATGGCCTCCAGCAATTTTCACTTGCTAATTAATCACCCATTCCGAAACACTGGGAATTCTCTATTTTTATCACGGCTCTTAGCAATGTATTCATTTTGTCTGTAGTAGAGGATTTGCTCCAATAGGAGTGAGTTGGAATAGTACTCAAATAGTGCCACTTGAATGGGCCAGGGTTCTAGCTCAGTGGCCTAAGCGCCTGCCTGGCAAGCGCAAGGTCGTGAGTTCAATCCCCGGTGCCACAAAAAAAAAA
This sequence comes from Cuniculus paca, assembly GCA_004365215.1. NCBI lineage: Eukaryota > Metazoa > Chordata > Mammalia > Rodentia > Cuniculidae > Cuniculus > Cuniculus paca. The sequence goes on along the minus strand of RJWT010017567.1, from coordinate 14,734 downwards.
TAAATAAATAAAATAAAATAGTGCCACTTAATGATGGGGATACATTCTGATAAATGCATCATTAAGAAGTTTCATCATAGCATGTGAACCTCATAGAGTGTATTTATCAAATCCAAGATGGCAGGTCATTCAACGTGGTCTCTTGATGCAATTCAGAGACATGAAACACAAGATGTATGAAGGCACTGCCAGCAAAACATGGCATATTGTTTTACATAAACTTAGTTTTTTGATAATTGGAATATATTTTATAAAGTAGTGATGGATAGTATCATAACATAGATAATAGTAACTATAGTAAATTACAAAGTATATATACTTCCACCAATGCATATTAATAACATTTTCCAAATGATTCTTGAGGCCAGTGATTATGTGAGCATCCCTAAACATGTGGAAAATTAATGATGTTAAATTAAAATATTATTTAATCTTTTAAAAAGGCTTAATCTGTTAACCTGTCTTTGGTATATACAATTAAACTTGTATCACTTTGAACAATACTCAATAACTTTCATAATACTTCTATCTGACCTCTGTTTTCAGGAATATGTTTTTAAGTCATAGGCCTAGAACATTGCTTGGCCAATAATAGGTGTTCAAAAATATAAGCTATTATGATGATAATTCCACATGGAAACACTAATAGAAATTGGAACCAGCTCTTCCGAAGTATATTTCAATGTAAATATGTATGTACCCAATCTACTTGTGAAGTTTGGAAAGGTATCTGTCTTATCTAGCTTAATGTTTTTTGTGATTGTACTTGATTTACGGGTCTCAAATATCTATAGGAATAGCAGTTTAGACATAAAAGTATTATACAGGATCCACATATTAGAAATGTCCCTGTCAAATTCCCTTATTAAATAAAGTCACAGTGGAAATTCTGATTAATGGAGCTGGTCCTTGAGAGCTGTGAGTCTCATCCAAGACATACCTGTTGCACGCTTGTGTAACAGAGGAAACCCTTGATTTTCTTTCCTGTAGAATGCAAGTAATTATTCCTGCTCCGAGAGTTGTAAAAAACATGAGACAATCTCCTACATTAGCTAAATGAGAACCACCGAACAGTGGAGATACTGTGAGTTTCAGTCACTAATCTAAGCAACCTGCTCCTGCCTTTGATCTTTGCAAGGGACGTGCCTCAAATTTGTAATGTTTAAATGTTCTATAAACCACCAGGCTTATTCAGGATTATTTGAAACTATAAATACTAAACCAAAGAGTAAAAGAATCTACTGAATAATTATAGTGGACTTTCCTTAAGTTCTCTTTTTCCTTAAATACAGTTTGGAAAGCTTTAGATCTAATCAGCAGATCAATGCAATTAAGTAGATTTAAGTAGCAACACTCGAACATCATAACACGATGCAAGGGTGTACTTTAAAAATTCCAAGTGTATCTGTGAGAGTAACAGAGAAGTCCAAATCATAAAGAAAAAATTTGCCATTGCAGTTCAGAATGTCTTAGGATTCCAGGAAGTGCTTAGTTTTAAAATCTGTGTTTGTTTTAAATATCTTGATGGATAGACCACTTCGACAGTCTAAAAAGAAATTTGAAAACTCAGCTGTCAGACAAACATCATATCCCTAGCAGACACATACTGAGTGAAAGATGAAAGAGAAATAAGATGTCAGCCCCAGCGTTCCCAGTTAGGATAGCGAGAATAATGAATGGCCCTGTTATTATGAGAGAAAAGTGAATCCTAGAACATTGTAATTATTTCTGAGGCTCATTGGTGTATGCATTTTGCATACACACTTTATATGTTACAAGACTTTCTACCCACCCACATTTTCTTGTCTCAGGTAACACATTGCCAAGGTGTCCACACTTGGCTTTCCTGTGAATGTTTGTGAAACCTGTCATTTCAGAAAAAGGCAGAAAGAAACCAAATTAAGGAGTACGAAATACAGGAAGATTGGTTTTTGTTTTGTTTCTTTGTTGTGGTTTTCATTTTTTTGCAGTGCTAGGGATTGAACCAGGTGCTCAGTATACTTAATCAGGTGTGTTCCCATCTAACTACATGCCTGCCTTTGCTTTGCTTTGCTATGTTTGAAGCCTTGTAATGCTCTCTTGCAGTAACAGTTCATATTAGCATGTTAGGGTCTAACAAGTCCTACATTTAAAAGAGCATTTGAACTTTAATCTGGTGACTCCTAAACTTTTTGACTTGAGATTCCATTGAGGCCCTAAAACCATTGTCTACTTGCAAATGATTGTTTATTGTCAACATGAGTTCCTCCTTAGTTTCTTTTACTTGAACTCTGGTCCTTAGTTAAGCAGAATCAGCATCGTTAATGGCTTCTTAGAAATGCTGAGTCTCAGGCACAGCCCCAAATCTATCAAACCAGAATCTCCATTTGAACAATATTCCGAAGTGATGCATATGCACATTAGAGGTGGAAGATCAAACATCTGTTATTCATTCCGATTTGCCACCTTCATTTCTAGGAAGTTAGGAACCTGCTGGCGAAGCAGCTCATGCACAGTGATTAGCAGTCAGAGAACAGCAGGCAAGTTGCACCTGCAGGTTCTGCCTCCCAGTTTCTGGAATGATGGCGATGTCTTTTGCAAGCCGAAGTGAATCTTTACAACCTGCTCCATTTGTTTAGTGCGTTGTGAATGATGATCCTCTATATTGCAAAGAGCAGATAGACAAACAAATGAGCCTGTGCCTTCCTCCAGGCAGTGTCAGCTGGTAGAACTTACTGAACCAGGTGTGTTTAGCAGAAATCAGAGCATGTCTAACATTTCAAGAAGATTTGCATATACACACAAAGGGCAGGAAAGTCCAGAATTGCAACTTGCTGTTGAAAACATGTGATTGATATTACTTTCAAGTATGATGATTGGTTCATTCTGCAGGTGAAACATTTACGAGGAATCAAAATACTACTTATTATTCAAAATGCCTGCAAAAACGTCTTTACCAGAAGCAAGTAAAATGTGTAATGTTGACTAAGAAGAAGCATAAGGGACTTTTCCCTCGGTATTAGAAATCATCTTTATCTTGATAGAGATAGCAGGAGTATATGCATTGTGAATTATCACTTGAGATCTGTATATCTCAATATATATTAACTGTGTCAGTGAGAATGGAAGTATTTGGCTTATGAAAGTTGAGTACAAGTTGTATAATATGCAGCAATGTGGGCTATCAAGCTTGATAGGAACTTTGATGGAACAATGCATTTGGAAATACTCTTCATTTGGTATATGGACGTGTTTAATTGGAAGAAATAGCAGTTGTGTCAACTGCTTTATGTAACTTCAATCCCAGTCCTCAATAATAGCTCTCCAGAGAAGTCAGATTGTAACATGCATAGAATGTGGTGGCGTGAACTCTCGATACAGACTGCGCAGGTTCAAATCAAACCCTAGTTCCAAATGATCCAGGTAGCAGACTTGACCTTTCTGTAAAAACAGCAATGGTAAAAGTGTATCCTTCAAAGGATGCTTTGAGGACTGGGTGAATTAATATTTACAAAAAAGTTTTGTAAAATAGTTTTATGAATAATTTTGCAAGTAATTTTGGGAAATAAAAAGCACTGTAGACATGTTTATTTGATAAATGAAAAGGCTCCAATAAACTAGCTACAGTCACCAATAGCGTCTCAGCCAGGTTTTTTGTTTTTTCCTTACCAGCACCTACTGCTATTTTAAACGATCCTGTTTTGAATACTTTCTTTGCACGTTATAGTCAGTTACGCACTTCTTTCACAAGCCCTGAGACATAAAATCTGTTTTGTCCATCACAGTACTTCTGAGACTCAGGAAAGTGTGTTACACACAGCAGATGAACAGTAAAACATTAAATGGATGAATAAGTTGATGGCGCTTAAACAAAACCTAGTCTTAAGGAAGTGAATCTGTGATGTAATCTTATTTTCTTAAATACTCAGTGAATTACTGTTCCCTTATCAGGCGCATGAAGGGTAGGTGGACATCTCATGGATGATGAGATATTCACTTGGATATGATAAAAGAACTCTCTTGAATAATGAAAAGGAGTCAATATTGGGAAAATCCAAGATATATATATCCTAGGGAGTGGGAAGAGTCACTACAGAGCCTTGCAATGCAAAGGATTAGATCCTGTCCCTGATCTAAAAAGCTAAAACTTCATATATCAATATTTACATCACCAAATACTGATTTTAAGAATACATACATATTTAGCTAAGGCATTCACCATACTATATAATTATGCTACATGAACCTTTTCTTCCCTTTAAAGGTAGTAGATCAAGTAAGATTAAGAAATTTATGTTGTGATTGGGATATAAGCCAAATTAACAACAGAAAAGTCTTGACCTTCAAATTTGTCAAACGCTGCCCTTCCATTAACCCCTGTGCCTGACTTCATACTCTAGGAGGGGGAAACCTAATCCTGTGCATTTATGCATCCCTCCAAGCTTTCCAGATACCTTGTACTTAACATGCATAATAAATACATAATCAAGCTAAGTGAATTGAATTGGAAAATGTGCATCACATGCAAAGAACTAGAGACCCAAGCTTTAAAGTAAGGCTTAGTTTTTTAATAACGCTCTGCCTTCTAGGACAAAAGGGTCATCCTCATAGCCTGAAAGTCAGGCTTGCTCTTTATATCTTGCAATTCCTTGTTGCCAGGCCTGCAGTTCATCCTCACACTAGTAATGAGCATCTGATTTGCTTCCAGTACTGTGAACTATAAAATAAGCCACTCGGGGAAAGTGCGCATCACTGCCAAATATGTTACAGGAAAGTTTCATGTTTGAGTCACAGGACAGCAATTCAAATGTTTATTTCTAAAGGGGCCTCAGACAACCACATTTACCCTTGAAAGCCAGCAAGGTACTTATGTAACTCCTAAGTACTTATTATTTGGTTCAGGCTAACTTACTATTTTTTGCATTCCATCAAGCAGCACTGCTTCAGCACGGAGGGGGATTATGTCTCCTATCACTATGGTTCATACTGGAAAAGATTTGACACAAGACAAAATGAGTATTTCTCTACCTATTAGATAACTCCTATGATCTGTATTTCTCAACTTTTTCTAATTTACAATTTGTTATCCCTCTTGGCTCTTCTGTCTTCCCTGGCATCTTTTCCATAGACTTGATTTGGCAAAGATGTTCTAACATGAGTATTTAACTTGTGAAATATTAACAATTTAGCCAAGCTACCACCTCAACTTAGTGGTCCTTCCTTGTCTTCAGAGGATAAATTCTAGTGCCTAAAGCTATGGAGAGCTTCCAACCCTGTTGGTGTGCACCAGGAACTTTCACATTTTTATTTGAAGTAAGCGCCTTACTGCTTGTTTTTGGCATAGCTGAAGTGCCACTATCATTACTCTTGTGCTGTGGGGTCATTGTTAAATAAACAAATGCTGACTGAGCACAAGGACTGCAGTAGAACAGATGACCTGTGGCTGCCAAGTGACTAACGAGAGAGTGGAACACAGCAGCGTGTACCCTGTGGGTATGTTGGACAAAAGGATGATTCACTTCCTAGGTAGGATGGATCTGGGCAGTGTACAACTCTATCAGCCAATTCAGAATAGCATGGAATTTAAAATGTGTGAATTGTTCGTTTCTTTTATTTTTTCATTCAGTATTTTTGGAGAGAGATAGACTAAGGGCAACTAAAACTCCAGAAAGTGAATTCTTAGATAAAGAGGAACCACCATACCTATCAGTGCTCAGCAAGCCCTAATCTAGTCATCTAGGACAATGCTTCTCATCAATACTGTATGCTCAAGGCCTCTAGGGAGATTTTTCTAAGGGCCAATTTGGAGTCACCAGGTCGATTCAGGGCCTGAGGTCCTATATCTCTTACAGGGCCCCAGGTGATGCCATAGAACACACTTTGAGGAGCAAAGGTCTGAAGGGAAATAGGATTGTCACTTCAGTCATCTAATTCTACCTTTTTTCTTTTAGAAGTCTTGTTCTCATGCTTAACACATAATCTTATATTCTTCACCTCTACAGTGCGTGAATATAAATCCTTGGGGCACTGAAGCGATTCCAATCAATGCTGGTCTTGCTGCAAAGCAAATAGTTAGTACACACTGTTAGCAGCACTGTTCGTGATCACTAAGGCCTTGATTTTTTACTTTCCTTTGGATTGGGCTGAAGGTTGTGTCCACATTGCATTCCATTTTGGAAGGACAAAAAAAGTTTTGAGAAAATTTTTCCTTGAGAGAGCACTTCTGTTTTTAAAATTTTTCTTCTCTTTTTTTTCTTGTGTCTTATAGCAGGCAGTAGGAAAACCTGCTTAGGCTCAGCCTTCTTTCACTTTGAGCTTCAGAGTGACACTTTTCTGGCACCCGTGTCAGCAGATCCCACATTTACCCCGAGTTAAAAGAAACATAGGAAGCACTGCTTCATTTCTGCTGGAACAGCCGGGGACACGATGAAATGCAGTTTCTTTCTTGGAGGTGTTGGAAGGTTGATTGTCAAGAAATGAACAGCCCAGGGACTGCTCTTTGCTGAGGGCTAGCTAGCTCCATGAGTGATGAGCTACTTTCACTCCCAGTAGTTTCTGCACAAAGTCTGAAATAAATCATAATTCTCAAGGAAGAAATGTAATATTTCTTTCCAGCAGTATGTAAGAAAATAAGAAATACATTGTAATTTGATTTTTTACTGTATTCATGGTAAACCAAATGAGCTGACTAGTTTTATTGGTATTTACACACACACATGCACATGGGCATACACAAACCACACATTTGAATTGATGAGCAGAAAGGAACTTAAATTTAAACTGTAGTTTTGCATTCTGAGCTCAAAACCTTCAGAGAATAAATAAATAGATTGAAGGATACAAAACGGCAGATATCAAGGAGTGTAGAGCCCTATAGTACATGAGAACTATGGTTAATAAAATTGCATGATGTTTGAAATTTTCATTAAATACAGGGATTTTAGATCCCCTTGTCACTTAAAATAGTAACTATAAAAAGTTAGATGTTAATTGGCTTGAAGAACTGTATGTGTGAATCCCATAACAGTGTAATATTACAACATATACACATTTTTTTAAAAAAATCTGGGCTGATATCATAACACAGAGGGAAAAAATGAGCCAAGGAAGAACAGAAAGTGCCAGAACGTAGAAGTCTCTTATAACAGGAAGGTTTTATGGTGATGAATAGAAATCTGGACATGTGGAGTAGAAGCCTCAACCCAGGGGAAAGGAAAGTCCAGTTGGCTCTGCAGCCAGAAAGTTAAAAGGGAAACCTGGCTTCTGAGGATTTGAAGATTTAAGCCTCAAATGCTAATTTTGTATTCACAGCTGGCCTTAGAAAATAAATGCATCCGATGGTGCTTAAATTGGGGGTGGGGCGGGTTGTGGATACGACACAGGGAGGTGAGGGAGAAAGTCTTAAAAGATTGCATTTGAACACAACTAAGGATGGAGGACAAAGCCCAGGTAATTGAAACAATTCGGATGTCTTCAGCGAAAAGCTTCCATGACTTGAGTTCTCAAAAACAAAAGCAACAGCGACAAATCAAAGGATGGTTACAAGGGTTGCGGAAGCTGTGTTTAGATCAAATCGCACAGGAAAAGATGGATAGTAGCAAAAGATGGGCAGAATTGTTCCCTTTTTATTTGACTTCTCCATCCCAAAGGAACCAAAAGAATAAATGGTGAAGCTTTATCACGTGCCGTGTGAAGGAACTGTGACAGATTCAATGGAAGACCCTAGTTGTTTAAAACAGGTTCAGGCAGCACAGGGAAGCAGGGGATTACTCAGGTCCTGCAGATTATCCTTGAGAAATAACAGAACACAAGTGCTGTGAGAAGTCAGCGGTGTCTGTAGTTTCCATCTAGAATTCTGCTTAGCATCTCTGACAAATCCTTTGCAGAAACACAAGAATTGGGAGGAGAGAAAATTTGCTTTCTATCCAATGAGAGTTAGTGTGTATCTTGTGGACTGTGGATTAGCTGTGTGGTTCAGATGCCTCTGTCGCTTCATGAAAGAGAAAGGCTTCTTCAAAGCCTCCACACGACCAACATTACCCCCACAGAGAGTCAAGGAAATATTCTGTGCCTTCACTAGCTTGCATCTTCCCCTGCATCCTAGGAACACACTGCTTTTCTGCTTCACATGGGCATTTTATGTTGTTATTAAGTCTCACAGATACAGTAGTTCCATCTTATCTGTGCATGAAGTTACCCACAGTCAGAGTGTGCAAGATATTAAGTAGAAAATTTCAGAAATAAACAATTCATAGCTTTTTAATTGCACACCATTTCTGAGTAGCCTGATGAAATCCCACAACATCCTGTTCCTTCCTGCCTGGGACATGAATTATGCTTTTATTTAGAATATACTCAACACGGGCACTACTGTTTAGTAGTCACTTAGTAACCTTCTCAGTTATCAGGTCAACTGATGTAGCATCACAGTGCTTGTGTTCATCAAATAACCTTTATTTTATTTAATAATGGTCCCAGTCAAAATGCTGGCAACGAAGATATGACAAAGAGAAGCCCTAAAGTGCTTCCTTTAAGTGAAAAAGTGAAAGTTCTCAATTTAAGGAAAGAAAAAAGAATCATAACTGAGATTGCTAAGATCAACTGTAAGAACCAATCTTTTATCCATGAAATTGTGAAGGAGAGAAAAGAAATTCATGCTCGTTTTGCTGTAGCACCTCAAACTACAAAAGTTGCAGCCATAGTACATGCTAAGTGTTAAAATGGAAAAGGTATTTGGTGTGCATATTTATGTACAAGAAAAAACAAAGTGTAGACAGGCTTCAGTGCTACCTGAGGTTTCTGGCATCCACTGGGGGAACTGGAATCTCTTCCTTCTTAATGGGGCCAGGACATGGGTACTGTACCTGCTCATTCAGTTTTGATTTGTGGAGTGAAAACAACTGAGTTGGGTTTTAAAAAATTCTCTCGGTTACAATTTTCATTTTCTTTCCCTTTCATAAAAAAAAAATCTCTCTCTAGTAACTAAATGGAATAACTCATGGTAGGAATACAAGGGAATTTCCCAGTAGACCTTTCGAGCAAGAGCTCTTTTAGTGTCTTCCATGGCTAAGATAATACAATGATGTTGTTACCTATTGGATTTTTAAGGTTGTGACCTAATTATAGGTCATAAATTCAATTTTGTGTATGGGGACCCACCTTTTGGACATAGAGAGAAAAAGAATAGAGTACAACACAGTAGAAAAATGTCAGGATATCACAGTTAGTAAGGAGGCTAACGGCTGACTTGTGCAACTTTCTTTCAGTGACCTACATACACATATGTAAGCGTATCTGAGTAACGTGTAAAACACTTTCTTTTACTGAGGGGCATGGTCAGAAAATACTAAAACCACTGATCAATATCAATGTAATTCTGTTAGGAAGACTTTCAAATGGAACTCTTTGTAGTAGAAGGAAAGACAAAGAGCAAATATTTGGGGGGGCAGTTCCATCTTTGCATCCTCTCAATGAGATGGACATTATGTTTTTCCATGTCTAAGGATGAAACCTCAATGGTTTCAAAAGGTGAGTTACTTCTCAGGAGTTTTAAAAGATAAACTAACTTGCGGTCTCCTGGTTGTTTGTGCCAGAGAGCCTGGACTGGAATATGCATCTGCTTTAGCCACAGTAAAGGAGTATGTCCGTGTCAATCAAGGTTCACTGGGAAGGCCCAACCCAGGAGAGCTGGGAACAGACTTGTCGTGATGCACAATGAAGGCTGAGGGTCTGACCCAGGAGTAAAGCCAGGAGTTATTTATGTTGTGGTGGAGGTGAATCTGAGATTAGGTCTGCAATTGGAAGACAATTCCATGGGAGAGATGTGAAAATGTGCCTTGTTACATTTGCAAAAGCTTGAAGCGGAGTCAAGATGGAAGAGTGTCTATAGAATTGGAGCCAGTAGTGGCGATCAGAAAAGCCTAGAGGAAGGGAGGGGGCAGGGGTGATGCAGACTCGGGATGTGTGTAGAGGAAAGGGGAACAGGAGGTGTTTCTCTCTGGCCATTTTTAAAACTGAGACTTACAGGAAAACTGACCACACAGCATGGTTGGCTACAGCAAGCTGAGCTGCGCCATCAGGAGACAACGGATCTCAGAGTTGCCCTGGCTGGGGACAGGATGGGCCCAAAGCCTGGCCAAGAATGCAAAGCTCACAGGCAGTGTATCTATCAAGGGCCACTTGATCTTAGCTAAAAGGGCCAGAAGCAATGCAATATAAAGCTCACAGGAGAGAAAAGAAATTTGTTTCGTGAGTCCACTGGGAGGAGGTTAGGACTCAGGCTGGCTCTGATGCCAGTTTCCCATTCAAAGAACAGCGCGAGAAGACTTTGACAAGGCTGTTCTCCTTTCATCTAAATGCATCCCGATTCCACATCACCCCGGCCTCCTCCTTTCCCCTAGGCTTTGCTGATCATCGCTGCCATAGCTAATTCTATAGACGCTCTTCTGTCTTGGACTCCACTTCAGGGCTGATTAACAAAATTTTACATTATTGTTACCTGTTAGCATATATAACATGTTAACATATAGTCATATAATATTAATATATATCAATAAACATTACCATTTCCAGTTAATTCTAAGCTGCAAATGAGATGGACAATAGAACACTTGAAAAATTAGCTTCAGGCACTATTCAGAATGTTGAGGTTTCCTCTGTGCATTAATAAAACTTCTCAAATTAAACCAAGAAGATGTTTTCACTGTCACCTGCAGGACACAAGCCTTAATTATGGTGGTGCACAGAACGGCTAAATTATTCTAGAAGGATGATGCCTCAAATGAAAACATCATACTTTTGGGATTTTCTGGAAAATAAAAAAGCAAAGGGAGGAAGAGATTTTTTTTTCTCAACAAAATATGACATATCTGACTCTTCACTACAAATGTGATTTTTTTTTAAAAATACTGTTATGGTTGATACATTGTGTCAATTTGAGAAGCTTAGAAGTTTAACTGAGAGACTCTGCAGGGAGCCAGGGTTCTTACTTTGTAAATATCCTCATCCTGTGCAAAGGAGGGCATGGAGATTTTGTGAGTGCTACACCCTCCCTGGAAAGGGGGAGGCGTGGCCTGTGTACCATATAAGGGAGGAGAAAAGGCTTGTTTTCTTTCTTTTTGCTCTGGCTGCTGCCTTGAAGTGTTGCCCCAGTGCCATGCCACCCTGCCTTGGAGCCAGCTGATTATGGACTGAAATCTCCAGAACTGTAAGCTAAATAAACCTTTCCTCGCTTCACTTTGGGTGTCAGGTGTTTTGTCCCAGCAACGAGAGAAAAGTAACCAAGACAAATACCATAAATTGTTTCACATCCATTCTCTATAAGTTTTGCCACCAAATGAGTTTGCCACAAACTTGTGGCCAGATTCTTTGGTTTGCAGAGGTTTCATGAGTTCAGAATCATGGATGAGAGATGGTAGACCTGTGTTTAGTATGTACAATGTTGCAGACTTGACTATTACATTATATACCGTGTGTGTGGATTTCAGTAAGTGTAGACACATTCTACACAACTGGGTAAAGTTCTCCAGAAAATTTAGGGTGGCAACCAAATGTATTTTAAAGTCCGAGATTTCACATGAGGGTCTTCGAACAAAATATTAACTGAAATTTCATTTAATATTTTGAGTTGGAAGGGCCTGATGCCGTATTATCTGCTCAGGCTCTGTAATAAAATACCTGGACTGAGTGACTGAAGCAATCTAAGGATCAAGATGCTGGCAAGGAATCTTAAACTGCCCTTGGCTTGTAGATGGCTCTTCTTATAACGACACTAATTCTATGCTATCCTCGCAGTCAGCCTTATGATCTTATTAAATTCCTTCCCAAACGCCCTTTCTCCAAGTATGGTCACATCAGAAGTTAGGGCTTCAAGGTGAAGTTTGAGGGGTGCAGGAGCACAATTTAGCCCATACAAAATTCTAAAATTCAGTATTGATTTTCAGTGCTTTACTAAATGATTATGCCATGTAGTACTTTTTTAACTTACTTTCTTTCAATTTCATGTTTGTTTCTTTTCTGAGAAGTTCTTTCCTTCATGATCAAAGTGACAGGAACTTAGAGATGGCATTTGAAGTTGCCAGCGTTAAACTTTGTGATTGATCCAGCCTGTGTCCCAGTAGAACAAGGAAGAGTGATATCTTCCTCCATCTAAATTCACAACTCAGAAGTACAGAAATTCAGTTGGTGTGGAAATCATTTCCTGTCCTGAGTTGAATTTAACAGTGAATTCACCATGCCTGCATGATTTTTCCTGGTGGTGCCCATGTGGGAATAGCGTGATCCCTGCTGGCTTTGCTCTTCATAAGTAATTCCATCGCACGTGGTACCCATTCATCAGTCCTGGCTGGAACCAGTTTTCTGAAGCAAGAAAATTCAGCATCATTGGGACAGTCACCTGAAATGAACCAAAGATCTAATGAGACCCAGAAAGTTGCATTAATACTATTATCTTGCAGGAGGATGGTTACAGGAGGAAAACAACTTCTCTGCTGCATCCGGTCCTTTTCTAGCTTACACTGGTTGATCAAAAGGAAGGCCTCAAAAGTCAGAATCGGGTATAACTGCAAACATCTGAGTGTTTAATTTTTTAATGCTTGTAAGATAATGTTTGATTTTTCTAATAACTGTAGAGGAAAAAAGGACTCAAAGAAAAGAAAATATCTCTAGAAATTGTTAACGGAGTGCTGAAATTTACAATTTGAGAATATGGTTATTTTCACTTATACTGTGAAAGCTGCTTTCCCCCTTTCTTTTGGAAGCTCTTCTGTAAAGAAGGCAGCTACAAATTACAAAGTAAAATGCATACTGTAGTGTGAAGCTGCTGGCGACCAGTTCTCTGTGTGACCTTTGGCAAAATCTCTAATCTCCTGTGGCTCAGTTTCCTTGTGAAAAATATGTAAAGAACTTAAAAGGGAGCTGGCACAGAGCAAGTGTTCAGGAAGTGCCACTAAGTCACCATCATTGCCACCACTGTCATCAGCATTATGGTCAATTGCTTTTATCTGTCTGATAATGGTCACAGTCCTCTAATAACTGGCCACTGTGAATTGCCCCCGGAAGTAGTATAAATGAACTCTGTTTGTAAGCAAATGCTCAGAAGTTTTAATTTTATCAGTATGACATCTAGAATATTTGTGGATAGCAGCAGGAGATAAGTACTTTCTCTGGAAGATAATACAGTTCTTTCTATTAAAAAATGTGAATTAGTCAGCCCATCATATTTTTATTTTTACCCTTATTACCAGCAAATTATAAGATGAATTTCAGTCACAATGACTATTAGTTTCTGTGACTAATTGTTTATTTTTCCCCATTCTTAAGAATCTGATTTTCTATTCTTAAACTAAAAAGCTATTATAATAGGTATGATTGTGTGTACTGCTTTTTTCAAATGAGGCAGGAAGTTTGCTAGCAATCATCTGATAGAAGAATTCATTCCAGTTACATCTGCACTTCTTCCTGGATTTTGAATAGCTTTGGAGGCAGAGTCCCCATCTTTTCTTTTCTTCTGAAAGAAAAAAGCATTAATGAGTTCTTACTGTGTGCAACACACTTGACACTGAAATCTCACAAGTAAGTGAAACCTACCCTGTGTCTTTAGTGGTGATAGCATATAGCAGAGGACACATATTTAAAATACTGATAGCAGCCAAGTGTGGTGGCTCATGCCTGTAATTCCAGCACTTGGGAGGCTGAGACAGGAGGATCATTGTGAGTTTGAGACCAGCCTAGGCTACAAAGTGAGCTCAAGGCCAGCCTGAATGGCATAGTGAGACCCTGTCTCTAAAAGACAAGGGCTGGGGATTTAGCTCAATGGCCTAAGCACCTGCCTGGCAAGCACGAGGTTGCAAGTTCTATTCCAAGTGCCACACACACACAAAAAATAAATAAATAAAATTCAAATAAAATCAAATCAAATACTAATAGCTGTATTTGCTATGCATTACACTTATAAGATTGGGAGGGTTGAAATTGGTTTCTATTTTGTTCACTGTCCATACTGCTAGATAGTGTCTGGAAAATATTAAGGACTCAATATTTATTAAATGAATTACTGCACCGGGAATTTCACGTATATTAAATACATTAGAATAAATGCTTTTTAGAGCAACTCATATCTATATTCCCAGAACTATACTGAGCATACAAACACCACAGCCTAGAATGTGAACATTGAGTTCCAGAGACGTTAGGTAATTTGCTTAGGTTGCACAGCTAGTATGAGCCAGAGTTCTGCCTGGCTCCAAACCTATGTCCTTAGCCACTATCTCTGTGTGTGACAATACCGCCTTCCCCAATACTGCAAGGTTAGTGGACCGCTTCCCCCTTCATGATAATGAAACTGAAGTTTTCTAAGGAGGGGCCAGGTTAGTGCGAGCCATGTTCAACCCAGCACTCTCATGATTCCAAACTGAGATCATTTTCCATTCTACCACACAGTCTGTCATTCCTGTGGACAATTTTTATCTCACATACCTGTAAATGTAGGTATCTCACATACCTAGAAAATGTTGATACAAATTGTTCTGCGACCGTGTCTTATAGCTGCAGTTATTGGATCTATGGTTTAAAATGTATGCACAGGGGAAAATCTGTTCAATAAATTAAGCTACACAGGTAACTCACTGGGGTAAGAGTTGGGCATGAAGCAAACTACGCAGTGGCTTGAGTTTGTCACTCTTCACTATACCACTTAGTTCTTGCATACGTACACTGTGAGCATGCGGACAGCTTTTATCTTTGCTGTACAAAATTG
>RJWT010017566.1:0-19253 GCA_004365215.1 Cuniculus paca | reverse complement strand
AAATGTTTCTCAAAATTCTTGGTCACATCTCCCTGAAAGAATGAATTCCTGACATATTTTACAGTTGACGATAAAATGTTTAATTAGAAGTTTGATTAAGTAGAAAAGATGTAATAGCCAACATTTTAGTTGTAAGCCTTGGAAAAGAAAACCGAAGCTGGGCATGCTGGCACATGCATATAATCCAAGCAATTGAGGGCTGAGGCAGGAGGATGGCCTTAAATTGGATGCCAGTCTGGGCTCCATAGTGAGTTAAAGGCCAGCCTGGACTCCATAGCAAGACCCTGTCTCAAAAATAAATAAATAAATCTGTTACTGGACTTTGAATATATCCAGCAGTCTCTCAATATCATAACAATCTTCTTTTTTTTCATTACTACATGTTTGTAGTACATAATGCTTACATTCCTTGTGAGAACTTGGTACAGGTACATAATATATCTTAAGTCCTTATTTGCATTCTTCTTCCTTTGCCTCCTTCCCATTCTCCTCCATCCATCTGTAGATCCCTTTCTCTTTTTTTTTGTACTTGTTTGCAATATATAATATTTACATTATTTGTGTGGAGTTGGTACATGTACGTAAAACATTCTAATTTCTTTTCCATACACTTTCACTCCATTTCTTAATTCCCTCTGCAGTGAAGAAAGATCTATCTCCCTACTTTCTATTATCTATCTTTTTTTTTTGTTATTTATTTGTGCTTTGGATTTTCATATGAGGAAAACCATGCCAAAAAAAGAAAGAAGAAAGAAAGAGAGAAAGAAAGAAAAAAGAAAGAAAGAAAGAAGAAAAGAAAGAAAGAAAAAAGAAAGAAAGAAAGAAAGAAAAGAAAGAAAGAAAGAAAGAAAGAAAAAAGAAAGAAAGAAAGAAAGAAAGAAAGAAAGAAAGAAAGAAAGAAAGAAAGAAAGAAAGAGAAAGAGAGAGAGAAAGAAAGCAAAGCAAAGCAAAGCAAAGCAAAAGCCATGACCTCATGTGTCTGATTTATTTCCTACTGATGACTCTGGTTTATTTTTCTTTATGGCAAGAGTAGTACTCTACTGTGTGTAAATACCATTTTCTTTATTCATTCATCTGTTGATGGACATACAAGTTACCTCCAAGATTTAGTTACTATGAATTGTGCTGCTATAAACATGAATACACATGTGTCATTGTCATATGATGTCTTTAACTCTTTCAGGAAAATATCTAGAGGAAGAATAGCTTGGTCAAATGGAATTTCTAGTTTTGGATTTTGAGACATCTCCATCCTGATTTCCATACTGGCTGTGCTAGCTTACATTCCTGCTAACACTATAGAAGTTTTCCTTTTTCCCCACAACTGTGCAAGCATTCATTGATATTTGAATTCTTGATGATGGCCATTCATTCTGGAGTAAGATGAAATCTCAGTGTTGTTTTAATTTGCATTTACCTACTGGCCAAAAGTGTTGAGCATTTCTTCATGTATTTATTGGCCATTTGTATTTCTTCTCCTTTCAAGTGTCTATTCATTTCACTTGCACATTAATTGATTTAGGTCTTTTATTTTGGATGATCAATTTTTTTCAGTTCTTCATATATTCTAGATGTTAATTCTCTGTCTGACAATAGCTGTCAAGATTTTTCTCCCTTTCTGTTGGTTGTCTTTTCACTCTGTTGGTTATTTCTTTTGCTGTGCAGAAGATTCTTCATTTGATATCATCCCATTTGTTGAGTCTCAGGACTATTTCCTGTGCAACCAGGGTTCTGTTCAGAAAATTCTTGTCTATGCCTACGACTTCAAGAGTTTTACCTATTTTTTCTTTTAGCAGGTTGTGTTTCTGTTTTAACATTGATCCATTCTGATTTTAGTTGAGTACTTTCTTTGATTCATTCTGATTTTTCTTGTATCTATCCTAATTTTAGTTTAGTATATCATGAGATATATGGATCTAGATTTAATCTTCTCCATGAGTACACTTTTTCCAATACCATTTATTAAAGAGACTATCTTTCCTCTAATCTATATTTTGGCCTCTTTGTCAATGATCAAATAGTTGAATTGCTTGGGTTTGTTGCTGTATTCTCTCTTCTGTTCCATTGATCTTGTTTCTGTTTTTGAGCTAGTATCATGCTGTTTTAATTAGAGTAGCTTTGTAGTCTAACTTCAAATCTGGGATTTGGATACCTCCTGCTTTGTTACCCGTCATTTGCTATTCTGTTTGCTATTGCTATTTTCTATTTGCTATTTTTGTTACCAAGGTCTCTTCTGTTTTCACATCAATTTTAGGATTGTTTTCTCCAGTTCTGTGAAGAATGCTGTTGGTATTTTGATTGGGATTGCATTAAATCTGTATATCAATTTTCGCAGTGTGGTCATTTTGACTATTTTGGTTCTGCCTATTCAGGACAGGGGATATTCCATTTTCTGATGCGTTCTTCAACTTCCTTTTTCACAATATTGTAGTTTTCATTATGCAGGTCTTTTACTTCCTAAGGTTAATTAGGTTAAGTTAGGTTAGGTTAATTCCTAAGTGTTTAATTTTTCTTGATGCTATTGTGAATGGTATTTTTTTTCCTAATTTCTTTTGCAGTGGGTCAATTAGTTTACAGAAATGCTATGAATATTTTTGGGTTGATTTGAGTCCTGCTACGTTATTAAATTTGGTTATTAATTCTAAGAGTTTTTTGATGGATTTTTTGGGGGTCATCTATGTAGAGGTTCTTGTCATTTGCAAATAATGATAATTTGACTTCTTCCTGTCCTATACATATCTTTTTTATTACTTTTTCTTGACTAATTGCTCTTGCTAATGTTTTGAGTATGTTGATCCAGAGTGGTGATAGCAGACATCCTTGTCTTGCTCCTGATTTTACAGGGAAAACTTTCTGTTTTTCTCCATTTAATGTGGTGTTGGCAGTAGGTTTATCTTAAATGGCTTTTATGAGATTGAGATAAAGACCATCTATACATATTTTCTTCAATGTTTTTATCATGAAAGGATGTTGGATTTTGTCAAATGTTTTTCTGTGTTTATTGAGATAATCATGTGATTGTTGTCTTTGCTTCTATTTATGTGATGTGTTACATTTACTGACTTGACTTGTATATGTTGAACCATCCATGCATCCCTGGGATAAATACTATTTGGTCATGATGTATGATCTGTTTGATGATTCTTTGCATTTTGTTTGCCAATATGTTGTTGAATATTTTTCCACCTATATCTATTAGAAAGAATGGTTTATAATTCTCTTTTTTGTTTCCATCTTTTTTAAATGTATTTCTCATTAATTAGTCACTGATGACAGCCCTGTCTTCTACTTGTGACCCTCTGTCCTCACATTGGTCATTTCTGCTGTCCATATGTTCAATAGAATTTTTAATCCCTTTTATTTCTGTTTGAAGCCTTTTCATGGACTCTAGTTCTTTTCTATGCTGGTTATTCATGTTTTACATTGTTTTGTTTAGGTCTTCTAGCTATTTATTCATGTCTTCCATAGACTCACCAGTATGTTTATTTGACCCAATATCTATTTACTTATATCTCTATGAGCTTGCCTAATGCCTTATTCATTTGTTTTATTATCTCTTAGGATATAATTTCAAACAGTTCCAGAATGTGCCTTTGGGTTCCTCTCTGATGATGATGCCCCATGGACCAGCTTTGGGGGAGTTGGGAGTTTTTGGAGGCATTTTGTTGGCTTATCTCTTCATGTTTCTATTTTATTTATTTATTGTTGTTGTTTGTTTTTATTGTATGTTGGAACTTTCAGGTTGCTTGTACTGGAAAGCTTCGCTTCTATTATAGAGACCTCTTTAACTAATGTCTCCTTTGCAGTGGTGTCCTCTGGTTTGGCTAAATATTGACCTTTGCTTTTGTCCCAGGATCCAACCACCCTTTGTTTACTTTAGATGGAAGTTTGCACCATATTGTGCTCAGTACTCAGTTTTCCAGCAATGGGCTACAGTATTGTTAGTGACCCCAAGGTAAATCTTGTATTAGCATCCCAAGAAAACCCATTAATAGTAGTGGCTGTGTCACCTTGGCTATACTAATAGAATCAGTATCAATTATAGCATCAAATACAAATTGGATATTAACAGATCCTAAGGAGCAATAAAATACCATCCTTAACCACAGAAAAGAAATCTATAATCGTAGTATGAACAGCAAGACAAACCAAATGTTGACCTACTATTTGCCTACATTAAATATCTACTAAATGGAACAAATTTACCTCTACTAACAATAGACTAGTATTCAACAGCAGTAGTGTGATGCTAACTAGCTATCCAGAGATTCATGAAGCTTAGCAGTTATACTAGTAGAGAAGGAGGGCTGTGGAACTGGATAATATAAAAGCGAAATTTGACAAATTAATCAATGAGATAGAGAAAGAGGAGATAAAAGTAAAATGGGGGCCCTATTGAGGAATAAAAGGAAAATAATAGTGTTAGAGAACAGTTGCAGGGAAGAATGAATTAAAAAAAGAGAAAAAGCGATGAACAGAGAGCAAAAACAGGAAATAAAAGAAAAACAAGAAGGACAAAAATAGTTGAAAGAGAAAAAGAGAGTAAAGAAAATAAAAGAGGAAAAAAGTAAGAAAAAAACCCCCCCAAACCTCCACAAAACCTACTGAAAGAAAGATAAAAATAATAAAAAATAGAGAAACCAGGAAAAGATTGAGGCAAAGAAAAACATTCCTGGGTTGTTGATTGAATAGATTCTTTCCAAGCTCCGTAGTCTTGGGATCCAGCCGGTCGCGATTTTCTATGCCTAGTTTTACGGCCTGCGGGGTTTTGAGGTGCTCTCTGCATCCGGGCCCCTCTGTGTGCTCACGGCAGTCTGTGGTTACTGACCTTGCTCCTGTTGGTAGATGGGGAACGAGATCACTCGTCTGGATGCTTGCCACAGGGAGTGGGTTCAAGTGGGCTGCTGGAGTTAGTGTCCTCGGGTGTGGGGTCTGCTTGATCCTTCTCTTTTCAGGCACTGTCTTCATTCAGGTTCAGGTTACTTAGTCCTTACCTCTGCCGTCCTATGCTGTGGGGAAGCAAAATGCAGAGCCACTAACAGTGGTGGTGTTTGCGCCCTTGAGTCAGGAGGTGCCGTACAGCTTATGCAGCTCTGCTAGCTTGCATCACGAGGCACTATCGTCCACTGCAAGAATACACAAAAAACTTCAGTTCGATAATTAGAAAATTTGTCATTTCTTTTTATCTTTAGTTCACCATTCTGTTCTACTATTCCAACAAAATTTTATCCTGGAAACGAATCTCTTGGGGCCAGGGATATAGGTCAGCAGTATAAGCACTTGCCTAGCAAGCACAAGGTCCTGAGTTCGATTTGCTGTATTAAAAAAAAACAAAACCCTAATCTCTCTGGTATTTCTCTTCAGCAAAAAATAGACATTCAGATTAATTTTTCAACTCTCCTGTGTTTTTTTCTTACATCACATTCATTGAAGTTTAGTTTATAAGCAGTAAGATTCACACTTTCAAATGTATAGTTTTAGAAATTTTGAATAACGCATACAGTCATGTAATAACCATCATAATCAAAATACTGAAACTTTTCCTCACCCTGAAAGTTTCCTGGTGCCTTTTTATAGTGAACTCCTCCTCATCCAGCTCCTGGCAGTCACTGATCAGATTTCTGTTCCCACAGCTTTGTCTGTTTTCTAGAATGCCATATAGGTGCAGTCATACAGCATGTGGCCTTTGTATCTGGCTTAGTTATTCCATTGCATAACTATACCACTCTTTATCCAATCACCAGCTGAAAACATTTTGCTTACTTTCAATTTCTGGTGATTATGAGTGCAGCTGCTTAACATTTGTATATGGGTTTTCATGTGAACTCAGGTTTTCATTACTCTTGAGCAAATACCTGGAAGTGTACTGTGATTAATATTTGGTTGTTCCCTGCTCCATTCACACGTTGAAGCCCTAACCCCCAGTGTGATTTGGAGATGGGTTTTTAGGAGATAATTTAGGTTAAGTGAGATGAAGAAGAGGCCTTAAACCAACAGGATTGGTGGCTTTGGTAGAAGAGACATAGATCTCTGTCTGTCTCCCTCTCCCTGCACACGTGGGTAAAGGAAAGGTTCATGAGAATAGTGGGAGAAGTTGAGAAAGGGCTGAGGATAAAGCTCAGTAGTACAGCACTTGCCTTGCAAGTTTAATCCCCAGCATCACCAAGAAAATGCACCAGAATCCGAAACAAACCAGTCCCTCAATCTTGGACCTGCCAGACTCCAGAAGTATGAAAACAAGTTTCTGTTTAAGTTACTCCGGCTACGGTACATTGGTCTCCCTTGTTAATGGGGGCCATGCAATGCTCTAACAATTGATCTGGTTAACTGAGGTAACTACTACATGGCTAATGGGTGGGTAGTGCATATAGCATGGTGACTCTGAAGAAAGAATGACTGGAGTCCAGACAGGTCAATGTTGGATTTCATCTTGTTATACAGAAAGGTGTACAGTTTGAAAGCTATGAAATATTTATTTCTGGAATTCCCCATTTAATATTTTTGGACTGCTGTTAAGCTCATGTAAGTGAAACCATATATTGTATAAATAAAGGGAAACCATGAATAAAGCGTACTACTGTCTTTTGCAAGGCAGATAAGAGGGAGACAGAGTGGTATTGTTGTGTTAAACTTCCCAAGAAACTGTCAAATTTTTAAGGTGGGTGTGGCAGCTCATTCCTGTAATTACAGAACTCAGGAGGCTGAAGCAGGAGGGTTGCCAGGAGTCTGAGACCTGGGCTACATAGTGAGTTCCACGCCAGCCTGCTCTACATAGTGAGACCCTGTCTCGAAAAAACAAAAAAGCAAAAAATTAAACTGTTAGCCATTTTTCAGCCATTTTTTTAAAAATGGCTTTTCCATTTTGCATTCTATCCTATTGAAATTTAAATTTATTTTCTGTGAACACAAGACTGTGCATGTTAATCACTTACAGACTGAGCTATTAGATGGTTATCATTAAACTATGCCTTGAATTGTGTTTACAATTTTGTGTCCCACAAACAAATTTTTAAAAAAGATGTATTGCTGCTAGCTAAAACTTTGTTTTGAATTTATACTTAAGTGTGCTGCCTACTTAGGCAAAACTCAAGACAGTGCACATTTTTCACCTGGTAAGTGGGTGATCTCTTGTTAAGCACTTTCATTCTGATTAATTCTCTTCATGTATTTGTGTCCCTCATGGACTGATAGTCTGAACCCCTCAAACCATATTGTCTGATCTGGGTGTGGCAGTGCACGCATATGAGTCCAACATTTCAGGGGGCTGAGGTAGGAGGATGGCAAATTTAAAACCCAGCCCGGGCAATTTAGTGAGACTGTATGTCAAAAGAAAAAATAAAAAATGGGTTGGGGATGTGGCTCAGTGCTAAGGATTGTTTAGCTCACAGGTCTGGAGCTTGGGAAGTCCAAGAGCATGAAATGGAATCCAGTAAGGGCCTTCCTGTTGGATCATAACATGGCTGAGCACATCACATGGTGAGACAGAGCAAGCTGACAATTTAGGCTTCTAATGTCACCTCCGGTTGCCACCTGCATGACCTTATCTGATCCTAATTACCTCCCAAAGACCCTCATCTCCAAATACCCTTAACATGTGAATTTGGGGATTAAGTTTTGAACACATGAGCTTTTAGGGGACACATTCAAAATGCATCATTCGCTCATTCATTCATTTAGCCAGTGATCTTGCCATCCCCTTCTTAAAATAGTCCACTGATGTTTCGTCAGTGCACACTGTAGGTCAAGTACTTTGTCAGATACTGATCATGTGGTAGTGAATGAGAAAAGTACAGCCCCTGCCCTCATGGAGCTTGTGACTTCATGGGGAAAACAGACTTAGAACAAGAATAGGCAAGCCTGGTGGGCGTGGTAGTGCGCAACTGTAATTCCAGCATTCGGGAGGCTGAGACAGGCTGAGACACCACAGATTTGAGGTCACCTTGGGCCACATAGTGAGTTCAAGGGCAGCTTGAACTATATAGCCAGACTCTGCCTCAAAAAAGAAAAAAAAATAGGCAAGTGTGAATATATTATAAAAGAAAAATTCAGAGAGCTACAGGAGTACATCACAAGGATCTTAACTTTGTATGCTTGCATGAGAGACAGGAGGGAAAGGGAGGAGAGAGGGGGAGAGAGAGAGAGAGAGAGAAAATATGAATATATGGGGTGCTGATAAAAATGACTCAGATGCATCCTGACCGTAATCCTTCCTTCTTCTTGTCCTATTTTCGTGGATCATAATATTCCTTTATGATCCCTTATATTTCTATAAGGCTGGTGGGAAGGTCTTCTCTTTCATTTGAAGAAAAAGAAACCTTTAAAAAAATTTTCTGAGGCAGCATTTCACTGTGGACTCCAGGCTGACCTCAAACTTTTGTTCCTCCTGCCTCAGCCCTCTGAGTGTTGGGATTACAAGTATAGGCCGCCCTCGACCAGCTCCCTCTTTCATTTTTGATTCTACTAAATTGAATCTTTTTCTCTTGACCAGTCTAGCTAAAGCTTTATTAATTTGTTGATCTTTTAATAAAATCAACTTTTAGTTTCATTAATTTTCCTTACTGTTTTTCTATTCTTGGTTTTATCAATTACTGGTCTTATCTTTATAGTTTCCTTCTGGTAGCGTTGGGTTATTCTGATCCATTTTTCTAATTTAAGGTAAGAGATTAGACTGACATGTGTGTGTGTTTCTTTGTTTTCAGCGTGGTTCTGGGGATTGAACCCAGGGTTTTTACACCGAGCTACATCTTCAACCTTAAATTGGTAAATGGCCCAGGATAGACTGGAATTTGTGATCCTCTTGACTCGGTGCCCCAGAGTTCTGGTATTACAGGTAAGCACCACCGTACGGGGGTCTAATTTTTTTTCTTAATGTAGATATTTACAGGTATAAATGTTCCTCTATGCATTGCTTTGGCTGTGTCGTGTGTTTTGGTGCATTATGGGTTAAGTCTCGTTTATTGTGTTTTCTAATTTCCCTTGAGGTTTCTTCTTTGCCCCACTGGTTATTTAAGAGTATGTTCTTTAATTTCCATGGATTCATGAATTGTTATTGATTTGTAATCCCATTCTACCATGGTTGGAAAACACACTGTGGATGTTTTAGTCTTTTGATTTTTTTTTTTTTTTGGTACCAGATATCGAACCCAGGACCTTGTACTGAGCCACATCCCTGGCCCAGTCCTCTTAAATCTGAGACTAGTTTCATGGCCTACATGTGGTCTGTCATAGGGACTGTGCGCTTTGCTACTGTTGAGTGTTCAGTGTTGTTCATCATATTCTTTCTTGTTGATCCTTTGCCCTGTCATTTTATTCATTATTCAAAGTGGGATTTGGAAGTTGCTATTATTATTTTTTTTTTTTTGCACCACTGGGAATCGAACTCTCAACCTCGTGCTTGCCAGGCAGGCACTTGAGCCACTGAGCTAAACCCTCATCCCTTGTCTTTTTGAGGCAGGGTTTCACTATGCCATTCAGCCTGGCCTTGAGCTCACTTTGTAGACCAGGCTGGTCCCGAACTTGCAATGATCCTCCTGTCTCAGCCTCCTGAGTGCTGGGATTACAGGCATGCACTACCAGGCCCAGCTTGAAGTTGCTATTCTTGTTTCGTAGTATATTTCTTCTTTCAATTCTGTTCGTTCTTGCTCCAGATATTTTGCAAATGTTTTTAGGTATTTATATACTAGTCATCTTTTCTTATTTGATAGAAATATTTTATCATAAAATGTTTCTTTATTTCCAGTAAAAGGGCTTTTTTTTATCTTAAAGTCTATTTACCTGAGTTTTTAAAAAGACTATTTATCTGGTATTAGTATAGGCACCCCAGTTTTTTAATGATTACTGTTTGTATAATATATAAAAAATAATAACGACTCTAGGGTAGGGACGTAGCTTGCCTAGCATGCACAGGGCTGTGGGTTCAATTCTAAGCACAAGTAAGAAAAAAAAATAAGAACAAAAACAACAAAAATGAGTCTATCATATACCTAAATATGACCTAAATAATTTGTATTATATATCTAAATTAGGTTATGATACATGCAGGTATGTCAAATTAGTGGAGATACTACATACTAAATGATGCCAGGGAGCTATTTGGAAACACTGAAATTATGATCTTCATCTTATACTTTGTCACCAAAATAAGTTGTATGCCAATAAAAACATTAAATATTTTTAACTCATAAGCAAAGTAAAAGTACCTATGCATATAATTTAAGTGTAAAAATACATTCCTATGGAAAATTTTAAAAATGGAAGCCAGAAAAGGTGGGAGTTTAGCACAACCTTATGAAACTTTAAAACTGGCTCATTAAAGTCATCATGTGCAGTGATGGGTACCTGCAGTTGCAGCACTCAGGAAGCTGAGGGAATTGACCCAGGAGTTCAAGATCAGCCAGGGCAACATAGGTGAGACCTGCTACCTCAAAACAACAAACAAACAACTACCAAGCCAGGTGTGGTGGCCCATGTCTGTAATCCCAGCTACTTGGAAGACAGAGGCAGGAGGATCACAACTTCAAGGCTCACCTGGGAAACTTAGTGAAATCCTGTCTCAGCATGAAAAATAAGAAGGGCTGGGGATGTCGCCGAGTGGTAAAGCACATCTGGGTTTGATCCCCATACTACTGACTCCCAATCTGTTACATGTCAGATGTGCAGTTTGTGACTCTTTGTAACCCAAGAATGGATATGAGGACAAAGGAGGTTAAGAGTAGGAAAAGTTTACTGAGAGAAAGCTCCTGAGAGACAGGAGGGGCTCTGAAAGCAGGTTGCCTCTGAGGCTCTTTGGGGGTTTTTATGCACAAAAATGACCACGTCTGAGCCACTCTGGCCGAGCTAAGGCCAACCTATGGGGTTACAAGTATAGTAGTTTAGATAATATTGATCCGACAGGGAAGGAGGCACATAGTGAGTGTATATGGTGGGCACCACCAACTTTTCTGTAACTTCTAACACAGGAAGATCAAAGGCATTTCCTGAAGGGACAGGAGTCTGGGTCAGGGTGTTCTGGTCACCCACCTGTGCATCTGAGAGTTTAGCTAGGCTCACTGAACCAGGTGGTACTGATCATAGTACAATCTCAAGCTGCTGTCTATCTCTCGGGAGGCCTGCAGGCCTGGCTGTCTTCCAGTTCATCTCCGGCCACAGTGTTAAAGTATCACATCTTCTGCACTGACTCCTTTGAGGGACCAGCCCCTCTGACCACATGTTAATTTCTATCTAACTTAGCTGTCTGTAATACTACACCGCTACAAGAATCCAAACAATGGTGCCCGTGGAAAAACAGGCTGGGCTGTAGCTCGGAGGTAGGGTGCATGGGTTCCATCCCCGTGGTTACCACCATCAGCACCACCACCACCAAAAGCCAAACCAAACCAAAATAAACAAACTAACAGAGACTGGAAAAAGTATTTACCACATATGACAGACAATACAAAGAGCTAGGACAGTTAATTCACAGCAGAAGAGAAATACAAATGGCCTTATGAAAAGATACCAGCCAGGCCTCTGTCCTCTGCCTGCTGAAGCCTGTTTCTGTCAACTAACAAGTCAGTGAATTCTCTGCAACCAGCCCCTTCAGACTGCCCCAGCCTCAGCGTTCTATCCTTTGGAAACCCTTAAAGTTTTTGCATCAGTGTTTACTAGAGCCAGTCACTTGGCATGCCTGGACCAGAACCCTAACCACATTGTCCTTAGGCTGTTGGCAAGGTTTAGGTAGTAAAAACTGTGCTGCTAAGAACATGGATAAGCATGTACCCCTGTGTAATATCATGACTCTAACTCTTTCAGAAGCATACCCAGAAGGGAGTAGCTGGGGCCAATGGAATTTCTATTTTTAGTTTTTTGTGGAATCTGCACACTGATTTCCGTAGTGGTTGTACTAGTTCATATTCCCACCAACTGTGTGAAAGGTCCATTTCCTCCCACAGCTTTGCCAGCATTTGCTAATATTTTATTTCTTGATACTTCATTGCTTCTGGAATAAGATGATATCTCAATATTGTTTTAATTTGAACTTCTCTAACGGTCAGCAATGTTGAGCATTTTTTCACGTATTTATTGGCCACTTATACTGCTTCCAAGATGGTCTATTCATTTTGGTTGCCCATTTTGTGATTGGGTCTTTTATTTTGGGAGGTCTAATTTGTTTGAGTTCTTTATATATTCTAGATATTAGTCCTCTGTTTGAGGAAGAGCTGACAAAAAAACTTTTCCCGTTTTGTAGGTTGTCTCTTCCGTCTATTGTTTCCTTTGCTGTGCAGAAGCCTTTTAATTTGACATGATCCCATTTGAGGATTCTCAGTATTATTTCTTGTGCCATTGGAGTTATATTCAGAAAGTGTTTGCCTTTGTTTATGTCTTCAAGACTTTTATTTATGTTCCAGCAGATTGTTTTAACATTTAGATACTTGATCCATTTTGGCTTTTGTTTAATGCATGGTGAGACACATACGAGTCTAGACTCACTCACTCCTTTGTATGTGGATAGCCCATCTTCCCAGCACCATTTGTTAGTCTCTTTTCTCCAGTGTATGTTCTGGCCCCTTTGTCAAAGACCAAAGAGCTGAATGTGAATTGTTCCTGCTCCTTTTATTTTGTTCCATTGATCCACATGTCTGTTTTTGTGCCAGTACTGTGCTCTTTTAATCACAGCAGCTTTATAGAATAACTTTTAATCTGAGATTGTGATACTTCCTGCTTTGCTTTTGTTACCCACAACTGCAAGTTTTTTTAAAAGACAGTAGTGTTTTGGGACTGCATTCCATTCTTTTTTTGGGGGGGGGCGGTATATAGGAGATAGAACCCAGGGACTTTGCACTGAGCTACATCCACAGTCTTTTTTATTTTTTGAGATAAGGTCTCGTTAATTTTGCCCCGGCTGGACTTGGATGTGTGATCCTCTTGTCTTAGCCTCCTACTACACCTGGCTTCATGCCAAAATGCCTGACCAAACTTCTAAGTAGTTTATCATGGAAAATTGTCACACTAATTTAAAGGATGGAGGAGGTGGGTAAATTGACTGTTAGAAAATTAAATAAAGATCCTGAATGTAAAAAAATACCAAAGGCTATTACTAAAAATCAAAGAAATTTAATCCAAGAGTATTTTTTTCCTATGGACAAAGATTTAAAAAAATTACAATGCCTGTTTGTTGGTCACCAGACACATGGAAGAATGTACTTAAATGCTCTGCTTTTGTATAAATAGTATGTTACTGGTTTTAAAATTTGAGCACAACTACTTTTTGCTTATTTATTCTAATAGGAGAATCACAAATATATATGAAGATTTAATTAAGAACACATTTTGCTTAAATAGCCCACAACTGAAAAAAGCTAAATATCTGATAACTGGGTATTAAGTTATATCTAAATAATCAAGTATTAGGAAGCCCTTAAGCCTTTTTAGTGACAGAAGGATAATCATGATATAGTAAGTGAAAAGTTGCAAAATGGTATGTACAATTTGACTCTATTAAAATAACATGAAATATGCAAAAAGAATCTAACGATTAACAATTATTCCTGAATGTCAGCATTGCAGGAATTTTTTTTGTGTTTGCTTTTTGGATTTTCTAATATGCATGTCTCTTTGTTAAACTAAAGTGTCATCATATACAGAAGAAAAAGAGTAAGTTAATTTTTGAAAAGCAAAGTATTTTGCCTACTTACTTAGCAAAGATTATTTAAAAAAATACAGTATTAAGGACTAGAGATAAATGCCAAGCTCAAAAAGTATGCTGCTGATGGGAGTGAAGATTGCTAAGTATTTTCATTTCTAGGAATTAAGTAAATTAGGGATGGATGAAAAAAAATGCATGTAGAAACCCAGATGTCCTCTTTTGAGTACATGGATAAATTTCATTTGTATGAGCCAACAGTAGTTAAAAAGCACACTGCAAAACTCTTGACACAGGTCAGAACATCAAGAATATTATACTAAATATATATATAATTCTGATTTAGCATGAAAATGTATTGGTGTCCAAGGGCTGCCATAACAAATTACCACGAACTAGGTTAGGTGTCTTTAAAAACAGAAATTTATTCTCACAGCTCAGGCCGGAAGTAAAACATCTAGGGGTTGGTAGGACTGGTACCTTGTGGAGGCTATGAGGAGCACCTATTTCTGGCCTCCTAGCTTGCTTTTGGTGGCTGCTCCCAATCCTTCGTGTTCCTTACCTTGTAGCAGCTATATTACTCCAATATGTCTCCTAACGTGACCTTCTACCCTGGGACTCTGTATCCTGTCTTTGTCTCATAATGACTTCTTTCCAAAATAAGGTCACATTCTGAGGTTCCTGGTTGAAATGAGTGTTTGAAGGACACCACTGAACACACTACAAGTACGTAACAGGATACAAATGATTGGATATATGTATCAAGGGTGTTCATCTTTGGGTGGGTTTGTGATTTATTCATTTTTGTGCTTTTCTGCATTTTTAAACAAACAGCTTATGTACTGGAATTGCATTAAGACTAAATTCTAAATTTATTGTATAAAATGAATATTATGCATAATAAAAATCACTTGTTTCATAAAGCTCACAAAATAACTCATTTATAGATAGTGCAAGTTTTCTCAAAAACATCCACTATATACAATTTGTTTTCTAGCACAAGGTCATTGTTCCTCTGGGCAAGCAGCAGATGAATAACTGGCCAGCACTTATATGCTATATTGCACAAAAAAGAAAAAGGTCTGTAAGCACAGTTAAATGTGTTCAAATCAATAGTGGATGCCGGGCGTGGTGGCTCACGCCTGTAATCCCAGCACTCGGGAGGCTGAGACAGGCGGATCATTGTGAGTTCAAGACCAGCCTGGGCTACAAGGCCAGCCTGAACAGCAGTGAGTTCAAGGCCAGCCTGAACGGCCTAGTGAGACCCTGTCTCAAAAACACCAGGGCCGGGGATCTAGCTCAGTGGCCTAAGCGCCTGCCTGGCAAGTGCAAGGTTGTGAGTTCAATCCCTGGAAAAAAAAAAAAAAAAAAAGTGGATGACAAGACACTAATATTTTTATTTTTGTAATTTAGGAATAACTAATTTTTAAAAAAATGTTTTATAAAAACTTTCAATAATGGCATTGAGTTAGGACAAACTCTAAAGATCAAGGGAACAGTAATTATTGGTTTCCAAAATGAACTGCTTTAAAAGATGAGGTATATCTCTGGGTCATTTTGGAATTGTTATAGGTCCAGGAAGAAGAAAACTTAAAAAAAAGCAATATTTGGCATGTGGTGGTGACTAGGTAAATTGGCATTTAATAATTAGGGTTCCACAAAGCAACTTTCTCTTGTCTTGCAAATATCAGTATCACTGGGCTGACAGTGAAATTATAGTAAACGAAAATGAAAAATTGACAACATTTAAGATGTTGCTATGGATGTACTTACAGAGCTCCCAACTTAGGAATATTCAATTTTGTCACTTTCACAGATATGTAGAGACCTTGTATTACCAACATTCGTAGATGTGAACAAATCATGAAACAGTTGTGCTGCTGTGTGCTTACTGTGCTTAAAGGCAAAAATATTTTATGTACAGTAGTTTTGTATGTGTTTAGTGTTTTTATTCTTTACATTGTACATCTGTATCAAAGGCGTGTAAGACTCACTTTGTTGGACTTACAAATGTTCTCCCAGAATGGAACTCAGTAAGTAGGGGACTTACTGTATTGCAAATTTAAATATTAGAATATTTAATTCTTCTAAAGTATATTTTACTTTTAGAGATTTATGACAGGTTTCTTTTGTAATTGGAGTAAGATAAAACACAGGTAAAATTCAATTTAAAAAGTATTGTCATGTACAGAGGCTGACATCATGGGTAATCAAAGAATATGTTTAATAAAAAATAATTAAACTTCCATTTGCTCTATAGAACATCATAGAAAGTAATTTAATAAATTACAAATGACTTTTTAAGACGTTTGCTCAACTACAGAAAGCAAATTCAGACTACACAAAACACAACTGGTAAATATTGCAAATGTCCAAAAGAAAAATTGGACTAAGACTTGAATCATGAAACCTGAAACAAGGGCTATAAATACAAGGCAATAACAGCTATAATTCTTTTAGTAACTACCAACACATACTTGGATATCCTTTCAACTGCAACTTTAGTATTTTGTAATTCTACTGATTTTTTTTTTCTTCATAACCCTTAACTTTACACAACCATATGTGTATGTTTTTTTCTTAGCTGATAGCTGGACAACTTTTCCCCAGTCAATACTACATAGAAATGTCTTGAAACCCAAGAGAATGTTTAAAGTTAACATTAGCTTTAATGCTTTGAAAACTGTAATTGCCTTATTACATAGAAAGAGAATCACTAGGATGTTAACCAAATTCACTTGACCATAATTAGGAAAATACTTTATTTCATAGATTTGATATAAATTAGATTTTAGTGACAAGATCTAGGGATTTTTTTTTTCTGTTTTTTAATTGGGGAGAGAAAGGAATAAAGATCATGTAGGTAGAACTAGAGGAAGGAAGGGAAATATGGATGGTGTTGAAATACTCCATCAGCAAACTACGTTAACTGTGTGTGAAAAACTTTGGCTATCTCATCGGTGTACTCTAGTGAAACAAAAGTGCAATACTGCAAAGGGAAGATACTAAATATGTGATATATCATTTTCATGATGAAGAATTACTACCCACTTCTCCTGGATGGGTATTATAGTGACTATTGCTAAGACATTGCATAAAGGACTATTAATTCAAAGTACTATTTTGGGAAAGTACAAAACTCAATACAATTCCAATGGAACTTATGTAATTTTGTAAATACATATAACACTGTTTCTCTAATAAGGGGTTATTTTACATACAGAAACATAATTTACTGGTAAAGGTCTTGGAAAACCTAATACAATTGTTTCCTGAAGGTAAACAACAATTCATGAAAACACTGAAAGTTATTTTTTCTGTAGGACAAAATTGGAATACCTGCACCCTAAATTTATCCCCTTGCAAAGTTTATCACTGACTAATTTGGGTACCAGAAAAATGCTAACATTTATCTCTCATTAGAATGTAAATACTTTTTATGCCCAATTCAGTTCTAACTATTTTCAATGTGTATAAAGGTGAACCTGGACCTCTACCCTGTCAATAATAGCAGCTTTAACAGGAGAAACTGTACTACAAATCAAATATGAGACAAATTGTATATGGTGAAGAGTTCTATGGAATTGAACAGAAGCCTTGGGCTTCATTTTTGTGGTTTCTTTTTGAGATTATTCAAAGTGCATTTTCAATATGGGCAGCTCAGTATATTTAATATAAACTGATTACCCAACACTGATTCTGGGCAACATTTAGTCTGCTTATACCTAGAAACAAATGAATTTAGTTTGCATATTACTTTATCACTATTTTCTGGTATTTTGGAATATTTCCATGACATAAAACACAAATAGAAATCTACACAAATAAAGCAAACAAACAATTTCTTTTACATGAAGTATGCTGTGTTGACAGTTCTTTTCAGTGGCATTTCGTGAGTTTGCCTTTTCTGAACCCTGGAAGCAGACGTTATTCATCTGATACATAATTATTTCTAAAAAGAGGCCAAACTTCAAAAAGTTAGATTTAACTATGTGGATAGGGTGTCAAAGTCACATGACATAGGATAATTTTATGACTTAATTTTACTGATTTCCAAGTTAAGCTCAGCAAAAAGCAAGTCATATTCCTTGCCAGATTAACATGATATATAGGATGTGTTTAAAAAACCCCTGAAAAATAAGTATAGAATTAGAAACGAATGTAAACTTCCTAAACTAACTCAGCTGAGGTAACAGGTAGCCAGTTAAATTGGCTGATTGGGAAACTTATTTCTTCTTTAAAACATACTTGTACCTGAATTGGAAACATCAGCAGTGCATCACAACACTAGAGCATTTTCATGTAATTAAAGCAATGGATCAAGGTGATGTAGATTCTACAGCTTTCATGACATTCATTAGCTGCCCAAATTATTGCTGAGTTTTGATCTGTAAATTATAGGTGTCAAGGAGGCTGTAAAACTATATTCAAATTAAATCAGTAATATGCATAAAGTATTCTGTGTTCACTGCAAATATATTAAATATACAACTCTTATTGAGCATAATTTTCATAAAATTAACCCCCAACAAAATTATAATGCCTTTTGCTGTAATTTTATACCTTTATGTATTTGATAGTACATACGAGTTCAGAAACTTATGAATCTTAAGAAATATTACATGCAAAACGTCTCTGAAAGCAGTTTGCACTTCTAAACAAATAACTGAAATGTTCGGTCAGTAAGTTATTGATGCACTCAACACTGGGATATTTACAATTAATAATTAAAGAAAAAATTGAAAATCAGTTCATAATTTAAGTGCAGAGTCTCAGAATCAGTCTTCATTACTAGAATCTGAATCCTCAGATGATGATGACGTACTATCAGATCCAGATGAAGCGTCGGCTTTCTCTGAACCCTCATCTGTGCTGTTTTCATTGAGAGGACTGGGTTCAGTGCCCCCTTTGTCTTCCTGATCTCTAACTCTGGAATCTTCTTCCTTTACTTCTGTAGACTTAGAAGAACCCAAGTCACTGTTTTTGTTTTTCTGTACATCAAAAGTATTGGACTGGGACAAAGTTGGAATATGAAGATTAAGGCCTGGAGTGAGAAGCATCCCTGGATAAAGTATATTAGACAGTAATAGTGGGTTAAGAGCTAATGGGTTAGCAGCTGCAGCTGTATTTAATGCAGCAGTAGAGGAAGTTGAAGGAGAACTTGACACAGAGTTTTCTGTACCATTCTCTGAACTTTGGCTCTCTGTCCTTTCTGTTTTTCCTTCTAGCTCCTTTGAGTCATTTCCCTTTTTTTCTTCTGCCCCAGATTCTGCAGGCTTTGTCAGGAGTCCTCCCATGCCCAACAGATTTGGTAATCCAGTCATTCCTGACAACAGCATGGGGAACATAGCAGCCATGTTTTTTGCTTCTCTTCCAGAAGAAAGGCTGGCAGGCATTCCCATCAGCCCAGCAGTTACTTGCAGTGACTGCAAGTTTTGCAGGTTTTGTTGTAAGGCCTGAAGAGTTGTGAGATCCACACCTGGAACTAATCCATTGGTTAATAAAGGATTGCCTGAAACACTGGTGGTGGTTGCAGCAGCCGCTGCTGCTGTGGCCTTCGCAATTCCACTCTTAGGACGTCTCCCTCGCCTGCTTACTTCCTCTCTCACAATAGGACCAGTGAGAATACGCT